>CAJINU010000031.1:331290-514545 GCA_905178165.1 Amoebophrya sp. A25 | reverse complement strand
TCAAAATTCAAAATCAAAATTCAAAATCAAAATTCAAAATTCAAAATCAAAATTCAAAATCAAAATTCAAAATCAAAATTCAAAAACAAAATTCAAAATCAAAATTCAAAATATGAAATCAAAATCAAAACGAGGGAAAAACTTTATACTGTAAGAGATTGATACTTGTAATTCATGATTAGTCATAGTCTTCACTAAGTCTACAACCTCGAAAACACCGCGCTGTACTTGGTTGAGTCTTGTTCTTTCTTTAGTTTATTACAGTCAACGGCACTCGTTTGTCGTGACTATAACCTATCGAAAGAACGACTCTACTCGCTCTCAAAACAGCTTAAGACAAAGTATACAGCCGCAGTCTTCCTAGTCAGAAAAGTTACAGTTTTTAATACAGCAGACAGCACACTACATACGGCTACAAAAATCAAATTATGATTTAGGATATCAACAACAATCAGCAGCCATTCATGTCTGCCAGTTTTCCTGGTAGGCCCACGCCTAACCTAACCACTTGCTTCTAAAGTTTCTAGATGATCGATGATGAGATGAAATAGCAAATGCAGAAGCTCTCTGGACAAGGCGTCTTTGGGACAAGAATTTCTGAAAAATTAAGAAAGGTTGATCATTTTTTTGCAGGAAGCGCGGCACCACCGCGGTTCGCTGCGGTACGTTCATAAGGGCTTGCACGTCGGCCACTTGCTTGATTGGCTAAGTCATTCCCCTTAGGAACAGATCAAAGTGAAACTAGTACTAGAATATTAGAACACTTCTAAAGCATTACGTCACTCGGGCTGCCTAATCCGGTTTGATTTTTTTGTGTTCTTCTGAACTATTTTTTCGTTTCATCTTCGTGCCAACATATTTTTCTCTGCTACCATTGCGAATCGATCCAAGCAATCGAGAATTCCACTTTTTGTCGTACTTCTATAACTGAAAGAACATGATCTAGTAAGTATGAGTTTCTTTGGAAAGTGAAAGTATGTCAAGTTCACAATAAGTAAGGGATCCAGCGTGAGGCTTTGTCGGGAGTAGGAGTGCACTACACCCGTCTAGGTCTGTCTTCTGTCCCCTCACGTAGGGTAAATAGTCTCGCGGCCGTCTTTGTGACACACTGTCCGTTACTATCTTGCCTTGCCGGTGTTTGAGCATGACTACCAAAGACGTATGACTATGATGACGCACCACACTACCATCAACAAATGGACGAGACTTGTTCATTCGTGGGTAGTATAATCTTCTCTTGTTATTTATCTCGACTAAGTTATTCACACTTGGACCATCGCTCCTGCAACTTCTGACTTTCTAACTTTTTCCATATTTATTTCATACTAGATCAATAATTGATGTCGCGTTCCTATTATAATCAAGAATTTCAAATTTTATCATGCTGTTCGTATTTGTCGATTGGTATTCATTTTGATGGTCGGTAATCGTGAGCATTTACTCTGAGGCTACGCACCTTCGCCCGAGGATACAGGTCAAACTGCGGACGGCGAGTCAACTCCTATCCTATCCATAGATGAACTGGGTGCAGTTCGTTGGGAGGGTAGTACAACTTTTATCATCGATCATTCCCTTCGTCAAATAATAGGCACGCACGCATGGATGGCGTAGGAGTGTGAGAGTGGATCTCAATCTCAGCTTTTAAATGTGACATCCGGGCTAGTACAGTAGAAAAGTTGTGATGGGCTTGTGATAAAAAGGATTAGGGCCGACTAACTCTTTATGAGAAGAAGTCTCTGCTCGTTTTTACTTCGTTTGAGAATAGCATATGCCTAGGTAGTAGTTGTATATGAAGAAAGAATCTCTAGCCAGGTTCGTTGAAAACATAAACACCTGGTTCACGAATGTCCTCAGAAACACCCGCAGCACGTGAAGTAGAGCAGCGGGGGAAGCATTTCTCGATCACAGAGCAGAACCACGATTATAGGAACTCCTCGCGATTATAGGAGACGAGGAAACAAGCGAGAGCAACGACTGTTTCCACCAGTAGCATGGTCATTCGAATGCTGCCCACGATAGAGGCCTTCCATTCGTCCTCCCCTCATCGCAGCTGTTCCGGTTATTTTGCTTCTCGACTACAGCTCCTCTACGACGACTTGGATAGCGAAAAATTGAACGAGAAGACACCAGGTGCTTTGCCACTACCATTGATATTTTTGTCACTAGGTTTCGGCAGGAGAACAATAGTTGTACTTATAACCGAAGACCGACTCCTGAAGGCGAGAAAAGTCGACTCTCGGTCGTCGAAGGTCCGCTTCGCTTGAAAAACGTAGTCGATGTGCCGTGGAGTATAGATGTGAAGAAGCAGAGTTGTTTTGGACGATACATAAGGAGCGAACTAGTGCTGAAAAACGTGTTGGACGGCCAAAGAACGCTTCATCTTCGTCTAAAAACTTTATCTTCTGAACATCAAGACACATCACACATCTTCACAACTTTTTCGTTGCAAGTGAAAGGAGACGCATCTTCACGACATCACAAATATGAGTTCTTACACGTGCTAACACGACGACTCCACGACGAGGCAAACAGGTGCAACTAAGTACATCTTCAAGAAGCTAGTTACAAAAAGTGCTGCAGCAACTTCCTTCTCACAAGCAGAACGATTCTTCTTCGACGTAGACCTTGTTCTCAGGCCTCATCCCGAACGAGCTCGCAATATTGAAGTGTTGAAAAGAAAGACTCCGTGAACATGCGCCGGCGAGACGTGATCCAGCTGGCCGCATCATCATCAAAGTTGAACAACCACGACACACTATCACATTGCGAGCCTCGGAGGACGATAAGAAACTTCTACTTCTAAGATGCAACAAGAAAGAACTTCCACAAGTACAGCCAGGTGTCCGAACTACAAAGCGCAAAAAGAACAACTGAGATTTTCACACTGCAGAAGGAGGCAGACGTGTCTATTTGATATCAATCGTTGAAGAGACAACTATAGTTGTACCTAAGTACTCATGATAGCAAGAGAAAAATCTCAGTCTTACTGAAGCCAGAGGGCAAAAGGAAGATGAAAACTACAGAAGTCATAGATAGATGCGTTAATAGAGAAAGTAAGTACTACTTCATTGACTACTACGTGGTATAGAGATTCTTGCACTTCTTCTCTCTCTAGTAATAGATGGTTCTTCATGCTGTTGTTGACAGGCCTATTAGAGAAGACTTTTGATAGAACAAGGGTGGGTGATTCTTAAAGTCGTATCGCGCATACATTTTCAGAATCCTTGATTCCTGAACTCCATTATCGTGAGTGGTCGTCTCTACTGGGTGCTTCTCCTCAGCTATGATCTTGTAAGTGAAACTTCTGTTTGTCGAGAAGGTACAAGAAATAAAGTCTTGAGCAATCATATGAAGTTTGTGAAAGAACAATTTTTAAGCTGAAGACTGAAATTTTATGAGAAACAAATCTTCGCTTCTTGTGTGTATGTGTGTGTCCTCGTAAAAAGCAGGATTTTGTTACCATTTCAGATTTTCAACATTGGCAAGAACAACTTAACAGTACAAATTTTTGATTATATCAAGACCACCTTCAAATGACAGTAACAAGAAGTCAAGGTCGTGGTAGGTTTAATAGATATGAGACTCAAACCGAGTAAGTAGCGTTTCTGTGTTTATAGATTGATCAAACTCGTCTATTTTCTTGCTTGTAGTTGCCTTTGGTCGTCGAAAAGCGCCGGCTAGTAGGTGAATGTCGTAGCTCTAGAAAAGCAGCGAAAGTCATCTCTAGTAGGGTTCTTCCATGTAGTAAGAGAAGAAATGTTTTTAGCACGCACTTGCATCAAAATATATTTTTAGAAACATTTTGTGTGTGTCACGTCTGACTTTCTTCATCCAGCGGATCTAACACTCGAGACCATACATAGCTTGAATAGCTCGGCAAAAATCGTTGTAAGAAAAATCATTGTTATGATCTGACATCTTCCTATCTTTCTTGTTAATGTTCTTTATCGAGCTCCCAAAGATTTTCGATGGAATTCAACCTTTTAGATTTTTTGATGGTCGAACAATAATTTTTATAACAAGTAGGAAAGCTCATTAGAAGAAGCAGACGAAGCAACAGCAAGATGGAAGTGGATCCTTCTTCTAGAGTACTAAGTCGTAGGTGGGGTCAATGTGAATCAACACCAATATAGGGTGTCGGAAGAAGTTGTTGGCTATCTTGTTTTTACGACAACTATCTTCATCAACATCGTCGATTATAACGGTCGACAGACTGCTAGTGATAGTCGGGTGGAGGTGCTTGCTTGTTTAGTACATTTGCGTTCACGGCAAGGCTACACGTCTAAAGCAAGGAATAGACATTTGTGGCTTCTTTTGCAGCCTAGTGTCCGGGGTCCGTGCTTAGTTTTGACGTTTGTAGTCAAGTCTGAACTAGTTACTAATAGATGAAACACACGTATTTGTTGTTGAATAGAGGCTATGCGTCCTCTACGCATAACGCAGTTTAGCAACGTGAAGAAGCAGTTTTTTCTGGTAGTGTCGCACCTAACCTAACCTAAATTGTTGTATCAAGATAACTTCGAGTAGTGCTATCTAGAAGCCTGGCCGCAGAGCTGCGGACCCTAAATCTTGAAGCTTGTACCGTAGTGCTATCTAGACTACAACAGCAAGAATAGTACAAGTCCAAGCACGAGGACAAGAAGAACGAGGACAACAACAAAAACTAGTGCAACAAGAATCCTGTCAGTTTGTTGTGGGACAACCTCAACCGTGGGAAGGAGAACAAGCTCGAATTAGTATGGATATTTAGGGGTTATCGAATTACATCCCGCACTACCATCCTTGGCGCTTTTCCTAGTAGAAAAGAAGCTAGGAACGTTCTGAGGAATGTAATTCCGTAACCTCGAATATATGAGTTCGTACTAGTGCAGTGTCCGCCAAGTAGCTGCTTGCCGAAGTTGCGGGCACGTGTGTCAGCAACGATCTCTTCGAAAGCGAACCCAGAGTACGGCTTCGCAGAAGAAGGCAAGCGCAAACGCTAGAAGTAGACGGTACTTGGTGTAGAAGTACATCAGTTCTTTCACAACCCAGAAGGAGTCTGAGTGGAGGAAGGGAACTTGTATCATTTGTATACATCAACGCAGCTTTTATCATTTTCATCGGAAGAGCACCAAGGAAGGACAATTGTATAACCTGCACGAGCGGATAGAACAGCAACAACTAGCGGAGGTTTTCAATATTACGACGCAAAAGTGCAACAACTGGCAACATTTTGCAGATGTACAGAGCAGTAATGTCTCCCGTGTGAGATGGAGGAATCGCAGGCGCCCTCTTACGTTCCTGTAGGAGAGGAGGAAGAACGGCGGAAGGGGACACCCTTGAGAGACGGCGAGAAGAAAGCCATCTCGCACTTGCTATTCTCCAACGACAACGACAGCCCAGATGCGCACGCGTTCGACAAGAAAAGTGCGTCTCCTCCCACGAACACACCAGTCGTGTCTTCTGGTCACAGTACTACAACAACGACGCAGGGCGCCGATGATAAAGACCTAAACGACGTTTTAGAGGACCAACATGTACCTTATGTCCATTGTCTCGATGGTCTAAAACAGCAGGTGAAGATGTCAGGACACCAACAACCTCTTGCGTCTTCTGGTGCCGAAGGAGCACCTGCTGCACCACCTCCTGTACCAGAAGTGGAAGCAGGAAGCACCGAGGACAAGAATAGAAACAATGATGTCCACATCACTACTACCAGGACTACTAATATCAAGGACGGCCGAAGTAGTCCTCTTCAAAATATGGGTAGTCCTACAATCGGCGCAAAAAGCAGTAGTAGTCCAACGACGCCAACCTCTTACAAGATGAATCAAGAAAGTCGTACAACTCCTTATGTGGTTGCGCAGAGCCCGGCCATGTTGCCTCCTGCAGCAACGCTAGGGCTCCCGCCACGGCAGACGAGTTCACAGAGCGCAGCAAGCTACAAAGCGGCGCACCCAACTATTTACGAAGGTGAAAATGAAAATCTGTCTGATGCAGGGTCCGGCAGCACAGGTGCTGCGGATGGAGCCGAACCGGAACAGAAAGACCAGAACAACGGTCGTCAGCAGAATAATGGTGGAGCTACCTCCCAGAGTATGAATAGCGGAACAATGGGAGCAGGAGGAACCTCGACTCAACAAGGACAAAATGACGGCGCGGGGGGAGCAGGATCTTCATGGACCTCGCTTGGGCAGAATCATGTCGACGATGGCAGTACCATGAAACAGGTTCGGCGGCAACGCAGTGACGATGACATTGCGAACGCTTCTACGATGGCACTTACCAAAGGTTCCTGCGATTCCGGTTCGGCCGCTGGCTGGGCAAATGTATTGCATGAGGGGCACCCGCAGACAGTGGACGAGGGCACAAGGGAAGGCAGCCCTCTGGTCCAGCTCTCGCCTGCTGGCGGTCTCGTGGGCATGCGGTCGACGTCCCTGGACTCGGCGCACATGACTATTCCCGACGGCAGCATGGGAGGGGTGAACAAATTGCTCAATACCGAGCCTCACTACCTCCTCAACTCCTCCCCAGCCACGTCCTCGTCCGGGAACATGCACAGTGTCATCAACTCCGAACCCGGGGGTGCTGCGAACCCCGCGACACCCACGCAGACAACGCAGACCGCGAACAGTTCCGCAGACCGCGGAGCTGGAGGAGCGCCGCTGTCAGGATCAGGTTCACGAGCGCCAGCCGCGTCCGTCACCTCGTCTCAAGCAGGTGGAAGTAGTACTAGCATTGACGGGTGGTCTCACGCAAGCCACGTTCACAGTGCGCGACATGCACTGCGGGAGGCCATCATGAGTCTGCAGAACGTGATGCAGGAGGCCTCGCGAGCCCTAGAAAGTGCCGAAAGGTCTGCAGTGGAGCTGGCCACCACCTCCCTCGACGCACCGGAAGAGCTGGAGGCGGTGGCCAACGCAGCGGCGATGGCGAAGCAAGCGGCGCTGCTGCAAAGACAGGCCCACCAAGCGGCGGCAGTGGTGAAAACCACGGGGCTTCAGCGTCCGTCCCCTGCGTCGATCACGGGGCTGCAACTAGTACCCACTTCTTCGGCAACCCTAAACGGAGTAGTTGTGCCGATGCCTCCGACATTACCAGGTGGTAGTTTGCAGCCAGGAAACACTGGAGGAAAGTTCGAGCCACAGAAGCTCAGTGAAGAAAATATCCACGCGTTTATGGGCAGCCAGCGAGAGCTCCCTGCTTCAGGTACTTAGCAATTTACTATAGATACTTTGAGATTTGAGTGGAACATGATTATCAATTGATCATCATATTACATATGGGGTCACAACTTTTTCTATATATTTAAGTGGAACATGATCATGGACAAGTGTCTGTTTAAGATTTAAGACAGGCACTTGATATAGTGCATTCATTATTGATAGTATAACACCATGAAGATTACAGTCTAGAAGTGTGAAGACTTGGTAGCTAGTTAAAAAGCTTTTGTCGTGGAGGATGTTCCTCACTTCCATATTGATACAGCACTGCTCGATGCCTCGCGAGTACGTTTCGTCGCTGCAGCCGGTGACGAGCAGGCGCGAATGAATGGAACTGTTCGTGGTCAAGTCGAAGATGAAGCAGATGGAACCAACAAGGGGTTGATCGGTGAAGGAGGCAAGGGAGTCGTCCCGCAAGGGGATATCCCCTTTGCAGGCTGCGGTGAGAGTGTGAGCACCATGATTTCCTCCTCTACGGCTTGCCCTCCACAGCTAGGGCAGGCCCGCGGCAGCACTGGTAGGCACATCTCGACGACGAGCATGCTGCACAGCAGTGATGCGAGTTATGAGGCATCAAATACTGTGCTAAACGTGACGCCAGGCGTCGAGGACTCCCTACTGGTGTCATCGCAGAGTCGGTGCATGACGAATCAGGTCAGCGCGCCGAGGCTGCTATCGCGTACTTCCAGCAGTCCAGGCGGTCAGTCGTCTGGCCCAGCTGGCGCACTCTCCGGATCAACGTTGGGAACGCTGCGGCGAGGTGGACGGGGCCGCAGCGCTGCGAAAGTAGATGATGACGATGACTCTGTCTTTTCTGTGCCCGCTGGTGGAAGCTTAATGGCGGCTACAGCACCGCGTGTCAATAAGTACTTCATATTGATGTTGTTTGAGTAGAAAGATTCTGAAAAAAGTAAAATTTCTGAAAGAAGTAAAATTCCTAGTAATTTTCTTTTTTTTGACAATGTTAATGTGTATTTGAAAAACTTTGAGCTCTTGATGCCATTGAATACATATGAATGTAGATTCATATAGAACATATCTGTGTGCAGGATTCACATTCATTTCATGTGCAAGATTCACAACCTAACCTAACGTGTCTGTGTGGTGGATTTCCTTTTCGACATCTTCATCAAAAAAATATCTTCCTGCATTATCTGCACCACGCAGACCACTTCCAGCGGATATGGACACTCTGGGTCATGACGATATGTTTTTGGAGGAAGCAGGAAAAACTGTGATGATCCCTCGCCTACTTTCTCGAGCTTCGTCCGGCACGCGAACTTACAACGCGCCCTCCAGTGTATACTCCGCCGGTGGAGCAAATGAGGCTATTAGTAGACACGCCTCCCAAGAGAGTGGTAATATCCTTCACAATGTTGAACAAGTGTTGTTGATGATGTCACTACAATTTTTATGTGGACTACTCTCATTTTTGTCTACTGCAGTATCTTCATGAAGATCGCGGGTCATCTTCTATCTAAGCCTAAGGTCCTTGTCTTTCTCATTTTTATGTCATCAACAAATAACTACCATCAACAACATTGTTTGCAGCTCAAAGCGTGACGCTGAGAAATAGCGACTCTGGATACGAGGCGTCGTGGTATGTCGTAAATAGCAGGACAGGTGCGGTTGAGCTTCGACGACACACGTCGAATTATAGCGTTTTGTCACGACAGGTTTCATCCCCGACTGTGTGCGACGGCGACTTAACACTGTCGCGGAATGCGTCCTGTGATAGTGGGGAAGGGGGCAGTACTTCGGGCGGCATCATTGGAACGAACAGCACGTCTTTCGTGCCTCCGCACCAGAATGCCAACATGAGCGTGAACACGAACATGAACGGGCCGCTGTGTCTTGCATCCCTCAACGGGGTAGGAGTACGAGATAGCCCCTCCAACGCCTTTCCCGTAGTGAAGATGTCGAGTCCCGAGAGGATCACGGCTAGCTCATCCCTTGGCCCCGTAGGAAGTGACTTTATAGGGAACAACCAGCAGATGCTACGAAAATCACCCACCGCAAACGAACACTTCGATATGCAAGCTGCTACGTACAACCAAGCGGCGACGAGCAAGGGCTTCGAACCTTACAGCCGCGTTGTGAATGACGGCGCCGGCAGTCATTCGAGCTCACGCTCTTGTCTTGATGCTACTACGGCAAGCGAGGGCAAAATCGAACGAACAAGTGCTGCCTACTATCTTAGTGGAGTGAATGCGAACAAGGCTCTCAGTGGGGGTGCAGGGGCAGGAGGTCCGGTTCAACAGCTGAACAATAGCAGTTACTGTACTCCCGACGCTAGCGCAGCCCACCCTGTAGATCACAATACATTGGTTGAGACGGCGTCGTCTGCTGCTTCATCCGGTCCACGGCTACCGTTACCTGTGGGTTCATCTCCTGACGGAACCTCTCTTCTGCCAGGAGGCTCGTCTTTTCCTAGTTCTAACGGTCATGGTGTAAATTCTCAAATACAGCAGCAACGCGCAAAGGGGGAAATGTTCCTGCTGCCATTTTTTGGCAGCGAAGCGGACTATGGCACTGTCGTGGAGACCATGCTTCCCGGCGTTGTGGACGAAATCGTTCCATCGAGGAGGTCGGACAACGATTATGATAATATTTCTAAAAGTCCGAGTGGTATTCGTTCTTCTGCCGTTTCCCGATCCCAGACAGGAAGTATCGAGACCGATTCGTTACTAAACGGTGGAGGCGTCGCCAATCGCAACAACAGCAAGAGTAACCCGCCTCCAACGGTGTTAGGAGGCCAGCTGCAGGGCGTTGATGAGCAAAAGTTAATACAACGAGACAACAAGGGCGACAACTTGAACGTGTCGAATAATGGCGTAAGAAATACGTCAACAGGAGCTGTCGGGTCCTACAACGCTCTACTGAATGCTGTAGTGGATCACGAGTCTGCTAGCGGTAGAGGGGTAACCCCTGTGGGATCAGTGCGTGTCATACCCGGGAGAATTGCGCTACCTCAGACTCCGGGTGGTGGGGACTCCATCTCCGCCCGAAGGGGGAAACAAGGTTCAGAGGATAGCGCCATCAAGGATCATCAGGCGGCGCCTTTGATCATCAAGCAAAGTAGCGCGACATCAAACACAGCAGTTGAGCAACAGCGTACGCAAAAAGTACTTCCTACGAGCCCCACCTCTTCAGCGACCTCCTTTTTCCCCAACACGAGCCCATCCCAACATCCCAGCGACGTGGATTCCCGAGCCCGTTATCGCAGCAAGCACGGCCAGAGCCAACTCACGTCCTCGAGCAGCGGCACGGTCACTACAACTGCGTCGGGTCCCTCCGTCGCTTCGTCGGTGTCTGTTCGCGGCCGGGGCCCCGGACAGGTTTCAGAACCCACGGCGACCAATGCCAGCGAAGTGATGGCCGGCAGTAACCGGCCACCGCACCTCCGCGAGTACGCCCCACCCCCAAGAGAACCTCGAAACCCGACCAACGCACCGCAAGTCAAAGGCATTCCAAGCGGTGCAGCTCTTCGCCTAGTCGAGGCTGAAGGGACCTCCACAACAACCTCCAAGGTGCTGCAAGCGATGAAGCGGCCTCAGGGTATACACCAACGAGCAGCCTTTATTGAGTCTACATGTAAGTAACAGAAAGAGGTTAACTTCTAGGTAATCAATCAGTACCCATACCCATTTGTAATTGTAGTTATCATGATATAAGCAGTATAGATACAATCAAAAGTTCAAACTTGAATGCAGCTCCTGGCAACAATTCCTATTTGCTGTATTGAAGTTGATGTACAAGGGGACTTTCTTCAGTCTGTGAATCTGATATCTAAACCGCGACCTAGTATGATCATCCAAATTACCACTGACCCATTTTCATCATCATCATACCGCAATTCCCCTAGGTCCGGAGTATTTTGAGAATATTATGAGGGACGAAGCGCAGGAGGAAGAAGTTAGAGATATTGCGCGCAGGATGGCGGACTTGATGAACATAGAGTTGTACGGGCTCTTGCCCTACCCCAGCAGCGGCGAAAGTGATTGTCCCGATGGTTAAGGCTCGATGCAATTCATTTCCACGGGTCTCTTTCTTCTGTTTCCTTCTTATAGGATTCTGAAGAAATGATGGGGATGAATGGATTCGATTGCTTTGAGTTCTAAGATGGTTCAGGACTCAATTCTTTGCAAAACGAGAGGCTTCCAGCTTTGCGGGAGGCGAGTCTAGTGCAGCTCCAGGGCGGACCTCCGCAGCTGCGTGACGACCAGGGGAGTCGAGACGAGGGATCTTCGTGTGGGAGTCGCCGTACCGTAGGCGGCGACTCGCAACAACCGGTCTCCAGCAGTACAGCTCCCGGACCGGAAAGCTCGAGCCATCGCGCCACAACGTGTTCTTCGACCAAGGTGTCGAGTGCCCTCCCAAGTTTCCCGCCTAGAAGTACTGGCAACGATGAGGACGGTCCCGAGTCCGATGTATCCCCTGCCGGTCATGCTCCAGGCAGTGATGAAACAAACCAGGATCAGACAGATGACACCAACATGGATCGCCCAGGTAGAAGCACCGCGTCGGAGGTGTCCGATGAGGGATCCGCTGGAACCCGTTCCGAACAGCAAAAGGCTGGGGGGTCTCTCTACCGAAACTCCGTCTCTTCGTGGCTTCAACCAGGACGACGATGGAAAGGAAACATTTGCATACCTGGTGACTCCAGAGGTATTTCATTTCTTGCACCGTCATATGGTAATTGCCTGTACAGATATTACAGTTTATTTTTTGTTAATGCAAAGCCAAAGCGGATAGTCTAGAATTAGAAAAGGGAGTCATTCAGTTGTCCCTTCCACGACGTCCCGATCAGGTACATCGGGTGTGGATTATTATTTCAACATGTGCGACCGTCCTTGGACGCGAGCGCCTACGTTTGTGCTGCAGGAAATGAGTGATAACAGTATCGGTGGCATCTTCTACGCTCTACACTCCGATGATACGGACGCGCAGTTCGTGCGGGTCGTTGTCGAAGACGACACTTCGGATCCTAACTGCGCAGAACTTTTCTGGCACGACTTCGAAACTGAATGCAGAGGTATCTTAGATTACCTGCTCTTTTTGCCTGCACAGCTGTGTTTTCTCTAAGTAAAACGAATTTGGGTTTCTTTGCACATAGAAGTAGTTCGTCAGTCACACACCTCTCAGTCAAAATGTTCTTTCTCCATAAATTGAAATTTCAAAAACTGTGCTACTTCTTCTAGCTACTTTTTCTTGATGATCCGACCTTTTCCATAAAAATTTCAAGAGCCGTACTAGGTACGCTGGACTATGCCACTGGTCGCATCCGTGGTAGTGTTCAGCAATTGCGTGACAGCAGTGAGGAAGGCTTTTATCACCCGCAAAAAGCTGGCGAAAGTAGTGTTTTTACCCTAGATCCGTGCGTGGCCGAAGAAGATATTCGAAATCAAGAACGCAACGAAAAGCGAACGAGGTATAATGTTATGGAGGACAATGCTGTGCTGACCTATCATGCTGAAAATGAATCTAACGCTTTTGATGCTTTTAACATTGCTTCTATAGATTTTGTCTCTACAAGTTATAGCACTTTTTTCGGGTTATAATTTTTTAGTATTAGATAGGAGACCGCGCCTCCACCTCGACGGGAAAGCACCGGATTGGATAGTCCTTTTTTGTTGTTATTTTGATTTTCTAAGAATCTTGACTGCTACCGGAATCAGCCTCCAGCGTCATTGGAGCTGGAACGACGCAAATTACTGATGGAAATCGTCGATATTTGGGCAAATTACTGTCAGGAACAGGCTGAGCCACCGACTATTCCCATTGGTAAAAATTATATCCACCTACTATTCGTCCGATCGCTGGTAAAATTTACACCAAGAATGTTTAGTAGGGTTCACTAAGGCTGATCCACCTTACACCAAGAATCCAAGAATGTTTGGTACCTTCTCGTTGTCATCGAAGAATGTTGAATGAATTTCGGCAGACACAAAGCTACTTTGATTTTCGGACCTACCTAGAAACAACAAATATCCGCGAAGCGAGTATCTCTCTCTTCCTTAATCTCATCCTTTCCAGCCATGCGCTCCACCGAAAAACACAAACAGCAATGTCTGAGGCGATGCCTTGGGCGCAATTGTACGAAACGTCATTTCTCTTTCCGAAGATGCTACAGACAGATTTTAGGGACATTCGCGAGGTGTTGAAGTACAAAGTCTTTTATACACTCGAAGAAAAAAGGCAGTGGATTCGCAAGATCAACGGAACTGGTCCAGTCAGCCGGACACGCTTAGACGCGCACAAGGCATGGTTTGAGTGCAGGTATTGACAGGAGGATCTTCAAACTTCTTAGGGAATCGAATCAAGGGCATGAACCCGTTTTTACGTATTTGATGTTGAGATTGAGATCATGTTAATCCGTAGTTCACTTTTAATGAGACATAATTTTCCCGCCGCAATTCCTACAAACACTAACTGCACTCACTGCCAAAAAATATTTAGTTATCGAATACGACCAGGAACTGCGTCCAAGTAATGCTGAGCAAGTTCTCGAGTTTCATTCCGAGACCTCCTAGCCACAGGGCAGAGGCCAAGCGTATCCAGACCGAAGATGCTCGCTTGAAACGGCTATTCGAATCCATAGATCTGGAATTGCGCTCTCTAATGGTACGTGTGTCACAGGCAGAACTCGCTGCGATGAAAATCACGATCGAAGAAGGGAGCTGCTTCTCTGCAAGTAAGACGCTTCTTTTTTGTCAAAATCAAGATTTACATTTAGTCGCACCTACTGAAGTCTTCCGACTGAGTTTTTGTCACCATTCATTGTTTGATGGGTTGATGTCATGTTATAAATACAGACATCTTGATCCCTCAGGTGTCAACGACGCGGTTTCCAATTTGTGCGCAATCTGCTATACCGATTTCGATGAGGACGGAGAGGAAGCAGACGTGCTGCGCTTTAGATGTCGGCACTATTTCCATTACAACTGCGCAGAGCATTGGCTCCGGGGCAAGAGTCAGTGTCCAACGTGTAGGTGCGAGTGTGCCAAACCTCTGGATGAATAACAACTGGCACTTGTCTCCAAGAAGGAGCAACAGCGCAGAGGTTCTGGGGCCTATTTCCATAGACTAAGTCCGGCAGGTCCTAAGCTGAAACATCGCAAGAAGTACCTGGAAACATACCATTGTAGAGTATGTGACGGCAAGCGCGACACTTCCTGGGGATCCATGAAGCAGCGCGAAGTATGCCACCAAGAAGGAGAACCCACGAAGAGCTGCCAGGTGCTACCAAAAGGGAGCTGCGCTGATGTCGATTTAGGGGCGATGCGTAAGCTTTTCAGGCCGGAACAGTATACGGAAAATAAGCTGACTGGGAGAGTTGGCCCGGGTGCCGGAGTACGTCTGCGCAAAATTTTAGTCCCCGAATTGCTACGGGTGCCACAAGTGCTGCAGCTGGTAGATTCTGCTCGACGTAGTAGATTGAGAAAGCACATGAAAAGATGCAAAACGGGAGTCAAAAAATCTAAATAAAGCAAAAAAGGAGTAAATAAAAAGAGTGCGACGACAAAGCCAAAATAAACCTGAAAATTAAAAGTGTCTTCTACTCTTTTCTACAGGAACCACAGAGAGAGCGAGCCAGAGTTTCTCCTTTCACTAAGAAATTACTAAAAGAAAGTTTAAAGCAAGGCATGGGCTTCCAAATGCGCAAAAACTAGCCTCCTGGCGTGGTTCCCCAGGGAAAGGATGCGCTGGGAGCCCGAGACACTTGCTAGACAAAGCGCAGACACTGACACTCTTCAGCAGGCGCCAGATTTGACAAGAAGCCTCAGAAATGTCACCGGGCAGGCTCGATAAGTGACGCACTGCATTAGATTGGAATAACAATGCGGCGCGATCCTGTGCGGGTGCGTTACGCCTGAAAGGGGCGGGGGCGCCTGCGGGCCTCTCTAATCTTCAGGCGGAAGGCATAGGCAGGCGCATGCCTTTCGAGGCTGATTCGTCCGCCGGGGTCTGAGGCTTTCAGAGGCCACGCGGGTCCGCGGGGGTTCAAGGATGTAGGGCGCTGCCCGTCTGGCGTGGCGCTGCAAGCAAGTGACGCGACTGCACTGGGCAGCCGCCTCGCGCTATCGGGCAGCGCGAGCCCAGGGGAGGGGGGAGGAGAGCGGGGCGCCAAAGTTTACGCTCTCACGCTCAAAGTTCATGGCGTAACTTTCAAAATTCTTGCCCTAGCAAACTTTCAAAATTCCTGCCTGAACTTTCGAAGTTCATGCCCTGACTTTCAAGGTCCACGCTCTAACTGTCAACTTCAAAGCTCATGCCCTAACCTTCTCAGTTCATGCCATGACTTTCAAAGTCATGCCCTAACTTTCTCAGTTCATGGCCTAGCGTTGTTTCGCAATTCATGAGCTGCATGGCAAAACGCTGCGCGCTTTTGCAGTGTTGTCGCCGCGTTTGTTTAGTTTATTCAAAGTTTAAAATTCAAAATCAAAACTCAAAGTCCAAAATCAAAACTCGAAGGTCAAAACTCAAAATCTAAAATCAAGACTCAAAATCAAAAAATCAAAACGAAGGCAAAACTTGCGAGATTTGTGACTTAAATATTGGCTGCTTAGAGCGTCAAAAGCTACCTCCTGAACAGGTAAGTGAATGCATGAATGTGAGAAATGGGTTTTTACGTATAAGTCGACTTCCGTTAACGATATCAACGACATCAAATGGCGGAATTACAAAAGGGAACGGGAAGAAGTGCAGCTGCAGGTACAACCTCTACAACTGTGCCGCCCGTTGGTTGCCCCTCACCGCGTCTCCCTATTAAATCGTATCTATTCAAGAACATGGCGTGGTGTAGTTGCAAGGAGCTACGGACGATCATGTAATTGAGTATCGATTTTTCATAAATATTTATTAATATCGATCATGAAACGAGCAGTAGTTGTCCTGATTCGTCAAGAAAAGAACGCAAGTGAAGCACCAACCCGTTTGAATATGTTAGCGTAGGAGCAAGAGTTTACTGGAAGTAGTACAAGTGCTGTTGGCCACCGAAATTTTTTGGAACGATATTTATTGCAGACTTTCTAAGTCATCTATCGTGTAAAATTCAGAGATCGCGTAGAAGTTGTAAGATTTAGGACAAGATGAATGAGGTAAAAAGAAGTGACGAGGAAGCACTAGCGAGGCTCGATTCATCTGTCCACTCTTTGGATGGTTCTTTTACTTTTTGCTAGTGCAAACGACTAAGTACTTGCAAAGTAGGTTTGTAATACTAACGTGGGAATGATCGAAGCGTGTATGCGACGATCGAATAGGATTAAGTCATATCGTGGCAACATCGCGTTCATGTGGGGACATGGCCATGACTATACTTATCGAAGCTTCTGGTGCGTGCAACTGCATGATGGAAGTAAGACGAGTATGGCCAAGCAGGGGGAGGGCACAAAAGCAGCGCAACCACAGGCGCCCGCAGCTGGTGAGGATATCACTTTTCCAGCAGCGGAATGGCTCGTAAAGTGCAGGTGCCCTCGTCATGGCTGAACGGGGAGAAACTAGCTAGCTCACGGTCATGGATCAGTTCTAATCTAGGTAGTTCTACTGATGTCCTAGTAGCTATATGATGATGAACAAGGGGATCAATGCAGTTGATTTTCGGCAGGTAGATGAAGCAGAATTGCAGTTCCCAAGAATTTCACGGCCGCTTCGATATTTACATCACACATTTACTTCGCATGGCTAGAACGTATCCAACAAAAGCATACTGTTTACCACTATTTTCGTTGCACAGCCATTCACCAGTTTTTGCTCGTCCTCGTCCGCCGATTCGTATTGTATATTGGGCTTGGTGTTGCAATTTTGCATCTTCGTCACCCGGTCTACTGCCACCCCGACTACTAGATAGACGAAAGATGGCAGCCAAGGGTCGTGGGCTATGATGCGAGCAACTTACTTCATCTCCCGCACCAAGAAGAAGGACGTGGCTGTAGTTGCCCGCATCGCCTCACTCTCATTGGCTTCGCCTTTTGTTACATGAGAATTTTAATTATGTTAGACTTAGATTGGCAAAATCAAACACAGAGCTCAGGAAGTTGATGCTCAAACTCATTGTTCTTATGTATCTTCTATTTATTACGTGATTCTATTCCGTTATTGGAAGCAGGTGGTACTTAGGTAGGTGCTAGCATATCTAATATGACATATATATTTATAAATATAATGCTATGTTTGGATTAAAGGAAAATGGTTTGAATTTAATGTACATTGAGATTGATTTCGGCAGGCGTAGTGTTGGAGGTTGAAGATCTTCACTGAAGAGACAACGTGGTGAGAAGTAGACCCCCTTGGCCTTGACTTGATTTTGCCTCCTATGTATAGAAGTACAATTTTTTGCGACATGTTAGGTTAGCTCCTCACAAGAACAGCTCTGTGTATGTTCCAGTTAAAGTAATTTAGTGAAGAAAGAGAAGCGTAACAAGTGGCGGCGCTTCACGATTTCGCGAGGATTCATAAACCCACTCAAAAATCTTCTTCATGATGATGATTACATTTTATTTCTTCTGTCGAGTGTACTAGTTTAGTTCTAGGTGATAGATGGTAAAGGACAGCATGACAACGGATAATGTACTGGCTAAATGGAATATGGGGCTGAGCAAATGCTTTTGTAATATGATAAAGATGAATGCGCACATATTCGATATGGGTTATTGTGAAAGAAATAGGTCCGGTAAGATTCTGCTGGTTTTTCGGAATTATCCTCCTCCTCCTCCTCCTCCTCCTCCTCCTTCTCCTGCTCCTCCTCCTTCTCCTCCTCCTCCTCCTTCTCCTCCTCCTCTTCGGGGAAGACGTCCGCCCATCTTCTCTTCTCTAGTACCTAATGATACTCAACAGGAGTAAGAATAGTTTGAGTTTCAATTTACTACTAGGAATGTTGGTGAGGATTATCTATCCAGAAGCAGCTGTTTGTTCCTTGCCCGGTGACCTAGGCGTATTCGCAAATAACCGTTATCGTCCTCATCATGGTAGATTTCTCACTCACGCTCCTTCTGGTGCGTTGACTTTAAGTCTTGAGAAACTTGTACTTGGAAGAGAATCTTCAGCACGACAAGTGATTAATTTTGGTTTTGGAATTTGAGCAGAACGAGAACGACAATCGCTGTACAAGAACAAGAATAACACAAGCACTACGAGTATGAGTAGAAGTTTGTAAAAAAGAGAAGAACAAGAAGAACTATAGTGAATAAGGCAGAGCGAGAGCAGGACAAGCAGAAGAAGCAGCAGCAGTAGTAGCAGTAGTAATAGTAGCAGTAGTAGTAGTAGTAGTAGTCGTAGGAGTAGGCTCCAAAACATGCGCAAAGTGCCCCGCCTTTCTAGGCCCAGCTTTTCTGGAACCATGGCCCCTGCAAGATCGCAGGCCAGAGACCTTCGACCTCTAAGCATTTTTGTGAATATTGTGTTTGTGCGGGGGGCGTAATCATGCTCGACGAGTACTATTCAGGAGACTTGTCTGCTGTTGGTCGTTGACGCATGGTAGGCGCGCCGAGGCTGCGGCGCGTGTCTGTGTGATCCTATAAACGAACGAGCAATAAGAGTTGCAATCTTATTCTACTGATTCTAGAACAAACATCAAAAGCAAGGTCTTCTTTCTCAATCGATCCAAAAAAGTGGCGTGAGGTGTGGTATCTTCATTGGGTATCGCTCAACCAGTAGAGTCGTGTTGATTGGAGTACAAAGGACATCAAGGAATGAATCCTAGTCCCAAGAATAGGACTCATTCTTCCTTCTAGTCCTCAGCAATTCTTAATCAACCCCCCCCCCGAAGAGTGCACCACGAACACTTCTGAACGTTCATCCTCGTATAACTAAGTATAATAAATCCACCTCTTATCAAGATAGAGAATAAATGTCAGATCTTCATGTGTTGAGCAACAATGTAGTTACCGGAAAAAAACAAATAGGCCTCCACTCTTGTGATTTAGATCTTGGAGAAGTGGCACTGGAGGAGCGCTTGAGCTAATAAGGTGTTCGTCGAGTCAGCGCAGACGTTTCCGCTACGACTGATTGATAGACTGACACTGACTGGCAGGGTGTAAGAGAACCACCCCAGCTGGTGCGCTGGCCATTCGGCCGAAGACTTTGGAGTTGCAATTGGAAGCACCGACGTATGAGTAAGTGGCTGTATCTACCCTACGCCGGTCTCTACAACGACACAGCGTCCGTCAATTCCAGATCTATTTTTCCACTCTAGGAGACTGCTGCTCTCATTGGAGAAAGGGAACTGTGAGTGAGCGAAAGCTGAATCCCCAACGGAACTAGTAGGGCCATACGCATCCCATTGCAGGAAGAACTGTTGCGACCGGCTATGTTAAGTGGCCGCCGACTAATATGCCCGTGGGGCTTGGGCTCTAGCCTTTCTGAAGCGGTTGCCGTCGTGCTTAATCGTTTGCGTAGTTGTAGCGCCTGGCCGTTGTGCTTCATCCCTCCCGCGGGGTAATCGAATGGAGCTACTGTTGGAAATTGTAGTAGAACCAGGCAAAACAAAAAAAATATGTTGGTGGCCGCGTGGGTGAGTGGGTGAGTGAATGAACGAAAGCACTCCCGTGATGAGCAAAGCCTGAGCGTCGAAGCGAATCCTTTACAGTCTTGCCTGCTCCTGGACCTACCTCTAGTATCAAAGATCCATACAAAACTCAAAACGCAATACAGATGCAGATCCTTAGACTTACATATTTCTTTCGCCTACGCCTATCCTATGACAACTCACAGTAGTTGTAGTTCATACAACAAATTCTGCCGCGTGGGAATCTTCTCGACCTCGTGTGGACGAAGCAAATTCTTGAACAAAACAAGTGGAGTTCTCATACCTCCAGGAATGACTTAGTAAAGCTTCCGCCTTGCATATTCAAACTCGTCAGTATAGGTATTTAAGTGCAAGAGAAGTAGCATCATGTTGGCAAGCATAATACGTATGCTAGTCTTCAAATAAACCAAACGTGATACGTTACTCCACACCAAATCACGCAACTCAAGCCTAGAACAAAGATTCTCAGGAACTGCACCCACAACGAGCATAATGGCGGTAGTTCGTTTTTTCGATATGTCGGGAGAGGCGTTCGAAACGCAAGTTCCTGATGCCCCGTCGCCCCTGCCCCGTTATACGGCCCATTGGGCGTTTTGGAGCTTGCGTTTGATCATGCAGCTGCAGGAGGAGCAGGACACCAAGAAGGAGAGGGCCAGAAAAGCAGGGAGAGGAAAAGAAGATGGTGGACTCGGAACGGCCAGGAAACGAACGTCAACAGGAGGAGGGGTGCGTGTCGGAAATTTAAAACGGTTATACGTGGCTGCTAGGGCTCCGGACGTTCCAATCTCCCTAGTTTCGCTGTATCCTGCAGACGTTGAGGCGGATGGGGATATAGAATCTGCGCTAAGTCTAAAGCCCCTCGAAGATTCCGATTTGGTGACTACAGAAACACAGACTTGCCATGGAGACTCTCCAGATCCGGGAATCAATTTGGTATGTCCTCGTTGGTACTTCCTTCTCAATACCAGTTACAGCCGTAGAGGATGTCAAAAAAGGTGACTAATTTCACGTTTTGCCATTGTATATCAAGATCTGTGTAAATGTAAGCAAGCTAGAGAGAAGATGCCGCCGTACAACGAAACCGAAAAATAGCCTCGTCTGTGATCTGTGGTGAAATTATGCACAAACAATAAGTGAAAGCAGCCTCGTATGGTTGTTTGCGATGCAGAATAATGATGAGGCAGCCAAGCTGTGAAGTTCTTCAAGATAATGACCAAGGAGATGAGAATGACCACCTCTTAATGAATGCGGGTGATTGTGAGGGGAGATGGTGGCGCTTTATGGGACGCGCTTACCAGTAGCCGTGGATGGCATGAACTTGCTGAGTTTTTAGACGATCTGGTTAGCCGCCGTCCTCCTGATGAAGGGTCTGAAGAAGTCGATCAGAGGCAGAGACCACTCCATCTTCGAGCAGAGAGGATGAACGGGAATGCCCTATGCCTATCGAACAAACACGATTTTTTGTTTCGAAGGCTCCGACAAATTTTCCTTCCTCATGAGATTAAGGCTTTTGGCAATTCATTCCACGCTCGATGGGGATTTTTCTCAGTTTTGGACTTGGATTCTGACGAGAAGACTTCTGTTTACTTATATTTGAACTTGTTATAATGAAGGACTAGGAAATGAGTCTCTACCTTTAGTAATCATCAAAACCTTAGTACTCTAATCAACGAGAGATAGATTGGGATGTTGTGGTATCGACGCTCGCCTTGATAGCGGAAATGCGTGAGGACTCAGGCATCTCGCTTGAAGACTTCAAAGAGTTCTGGCACGTTTTTTTCTATTGGAGCTTCAATAGTGGAGACTTCTGGACGAAGACAAATCGAAATCTGGACAGTTTCCTGCACAAACTCCTACACGCCGATTCGTGGATTTTTAACGCACACGGCGCTCCTGATCATGCTGTTATGCTACGAGGTGGTCATCATTTCCGTGTAGAACATGCCTGTCGCTCCTACTCCTGCTGCTTTCCGCCCTAATAATTAGTCATGTAAAATAAATAATGTCTTCCGCCCTGACAGTTATTCATGTAAGTAAAAATAATGTAACCCAGAGTTTAATATGTGACTGTCACATCATCCATTCTTTCATAGTCGACGTCGAAAACAGAGCAGTGGTGCATGCGGGCAGGGGACTCCTCCGGTTTTTCCAGGGGCTCTGGCTTCGAAGGCTACAGATCGCATCTTCCGAAAGGCATTTTACTTCTGATTCGTCCGAGATGACAGAGGAAATTGCGCGCCTAGATGCAGCCCTGACGCAAGCGCAATCTATGTTCTCCTACACTGAGTCGAGCGGTGGCTTGGAACTAGAAGCGTGTCCTGTGTTCTACCATGCTTGTATGGCCAAACACTTGCAGTCAGCAGCTTTGGATATGTTGCAGATGGACCAGATCGCGGAGGTGTATGGAAGAAACAACGGGCTGGCCAACAACACAACCTCCTCTCGCTGTGCAGGAGATGCTGGCAGGACAGATGCATTTGATAAGCCAGAAGTTGGTGACGGCATCTGCGAACAGCAAAGGTCCTGCGACAACTATTCGCGGCGTCAGTTATGGGAGATCACTTTGGACGCTGGCACGACCTGTCAACAACACAGTACTGAAAATGAAAAAATTGAAGTAGAGGAGGAGAACAAGAACAGTTGCAACAGCAGTCTTATTGTCGAAGTAGACCAGCACCAGCAGATGCCGCCTTCCGCAGACGAGGCAGCAAACGTTCAGCTGCACTCAGGATCCCCAGATCATGGCGGAGACATCCTCGACAAGCTACTTTCCCGGCCGTGGGTGCTGCCCGAGCATTTGAATTGGAGGGATGACACTGATCGCATGTCTGCTCTCGTGATGGCAATACGTGCTTCGTCTCCAGAACAGACTGCCTTGGCTGAAGCACTAGTCTTTAAGGCCTCCTCAAATCCTAGTGCATCTTCAGACACAGTCAGACCCGTCGATGAATCTAGGGGGATCGATGGGCTTATCGAGGGGATGAATAATTGAGGTTCAAGTTGAGAACTTCGCTCTGCTAAGCTACCACGCAAAGACTTCGAACCTCTGCCTTCGTTGACGCTCTCTTATCGTGGACCAGACCAAGATCAGCGTGTGCTTGATACACTCTGTGCGTTCCTCTTGGAACTCGAACCCGTAGAGCTAGCATTTGATCTTACGGCGTTTTTTCTAGTACAGCGACGATACTTTGATTAGAGACACGCCTTAGAAGCTTCGTCTCTACTTGTTGGATTTGCATATACACACAATCAGATTGAAGCTTCCTAATGCCTCCGTGCTCTACGCACGTGAGCCATCTGGTGATTGAACGAATAACAAACACACAGATATATGAAATAGATAGAGCCAGTCCGTCGTGGTCATCACCGAACACTGCAAGAATCCGAAATCCTCTAAAGATTCTGGCTCGCCTGCGCACGGAGCGGTTGGACTTATGGCGCGGCAACCCGATCGAACCGCTGATGAGAGACATAAGAAGCGCTGTCGAACGGCAAAGAAGTCGTGGTGGAGGATGTGGCGGCATATAGTGCATAGCAAGAAGCAACGACGAAAACTTCCCGCAGCTGTGCGGTTGTGCCTCTGAATGCATTCTTGCCTTCCACCACTTAAAAGCTTTAATTCCCTGACTATGAAGTATGTACGAAGGACAGCAAAAGGTGTTACTCATTTGAATGAAGAAACAGCGATTGCGATTCATGTGAGGAACGTGTTCTGACTTTTGCAATTGGAACTCAGAATGACAGAACCAACGTCAGACTGCTTGATGACTGCGTCGGCATATCTCCCATACAAGCACAGATGGAAATGAAATGCCTATGAACTTCTATGATGTGCACTTTGCCCGAAAAAGGCTGTACAGCTAGAGACCGGTCCTTAAGGCCCGAGAAAGACGAATGTTTGATCATGGTTTCTAGCGGCAGTCGCGTATTCGTGTTTTCTACTTCCGCAGAAAAGATTGCGGATAGGTCCGTACAGGAAGCACCATAATATTTTTGGCGAAGGTTTCGGTACACTTCTGCTTCGGTGCTCTCAAGAATCCACCGCCAGAGCGATACTAGCGAAAAATGTTCATGTTGTTTTTGCGGCCCGCAGGAAAAATTCAATGAACCAATGAAGAAATGAAAGAAAAACAATTGCAAAGTGGAAAACTTTCGGCTCCCTATCAATCTGTGCACGTGAGCCACCATTATGTTCTTGCGTCTTGTCTCTTATTGATTTCAATCACGTTTCATCTTAATATAATAGTATGAACATCAGAGAAAACGCAAAAACTACAATCTTCGGCATTTAGACATGAAATTGCAAAAAAGTCAAATGATAATGAGACAAAAAAACGTGGATGTCGATGACGATGACTCCCACTTGATTCTATGAGTACTAGCCCTTGTACTCCCTGTTGCAGGACATTGTTGGACATTGTTGTAGTCATGTTTCATTGACGCGACACCAGTCTTTCTCAGTGAGTAAACTCAAACTTCTAAGAGGTGTAGAACTATTCGATTGTTAAAGATATTGAGTTTGAGGTCAATAAGACGACACTGCTTACCATTTCGTCACAAATAAAACGTCATTTGACAACATTCGATTTCGAGCATTTAAATTTCACTTGGAAAATGGGATCACTCAACAAAGATTCGAAAGATACCAAGTAGATCAACAAAATGGATCCTCCATCTTCGCTTGTTAGCATCTCTCCAGCTACGGTCGACGTTGCGGTTAAGTCACAAGTATCGAGGTTGCAGAATCTTGTAGCTGCGCTCACGGAGGAAAAAAATGTGTTTCAGGAGCAGTTAACACAGAAGGGTCAGCTACTGGAGGCTCAGAGCAGCGACTTGCTGAGAAAGTTCGGAGTCAACGACGTCGAGGGCAAGAATTTGAAGATAGAGGAAGAAGGCTCCGGAGGAGTTTTCGTTTGACCTTGAAGACATCGACAAGTGTACGAAGAAAGATACCTTGAAGACGTCGAGCAGGTGCGGACGGACAATACTGTTGAGGTCCCTTCCGCTTACTGAATTGCATTGCCAAGCTTCGATTCGTGGGGGAAGGCCGCTGTTGATGACTGTGTGCTTCGATTGAAGAAGCCGCTCCCTTTTAGTAATGCTAAGTTCGAGCTTCTTTCGGAGAACATTCTCATAGAGGACGAGATCGGAAAAGTGCTCAACGGAAAACTGGAAGAACATTTGCTCAATGCAGTCCCGCTGATTCCTGTTGGCAACGCTATGGACGAAACGATTAGCGTTCTCATGAAGGGGACACGTGGGTGCCCTCAAGTTTTTCTTGTTTGAGCGCCACATACCCGAAAGCGAAGGTCTCAAGAGGGAGATGCAGTCCGAATATTTATAAGACTTTGATTCTCGCAAGGGAAGTTGGTATCTCGTATTCGCCTGCGTGTACAACTGGGTCTGGACAATGATTCGGCAATATCGGAGGTTCTTAATTCTTCATAACAGATTGTTACTTACCGACCCCGAATTCGAAAATAATCGACGAACTAATTCAAAGGAATATTTCTATTACTTCCGCGCACTCGTCAGAAATTTTATGGATATCCTTCCCGTTGGGACGATATATGGCTCCAGAATTTTGAGCATTTGAGGAAGCGGATCGCGAAGTACTACAGGTATCACGATTTTTTTACACACGATAACATATCGAGGACGCACGATCTCTCAGGAGCCGATGCCAAAACTGGGATGACGCCACTCCAGAAATTCGCGACCGACCCCGACGGGAACGCGGCTGGCGTCAAAGAGGCTTTAGAGCATTTCGTCAGTGCGCAGAGCAGCTTGTGGCATAATGCCTCAACCGCCGACGACATTCAGCTAAGGAAGGAAAAGATGCTTCGTAATTATGCCGCCTGGAGATGTAGGGATCCGGCGGATACAGGGAGCAACGACTTCGCGGAGGATAGAAGGAGCAAGTACAGGCAGCGACGACCCTACGTGACTGCCTTCCAGATTGCAAAAGGGGAAAAGGCATTGGCAGAAGCAAGGGGTGACTCAGCCCAAGCTGAAAAGTTTCAGCAGGTCGTCGCTGTGCTTCGCCCATTGGAAGAGCTGCCAACAGTCACGTACGATCGGGAGGAAACACAGCGTGGGCTGACCAGGTTGGGGATTGTTTTGTCGCAGATTGATGAGCGCGAAATTCGTCAGCTGCTGAAGCTCCTATCCCAGTTTCGAAGTGAGTTAGAAAGATACATCCTGCTACGGTACCTGGCAACGCGCGTGCTAGGATAGGAGGATTTCTTCACGAAAAGCGACATGCCACCCGCTAACTGCGCGGAGGATTTTCGCGGTTGGGTTGTGCGTTGTTGGCGAGACTTGTGGCGCGACATCATACACGAGGACGGCATGATGAACTACAATGGCACACTGAAAGATGCCGTCCGCGCAGCGTCAAATGTCGCCGACAAACATGACAATCGCGTTCTTAACGCTTTCCTCCAGACTTTCTTCAATTGTGGCATCGGAGGCGAGTCTGTCAGATTCGATGAATTACCGTGCAAAAGCGGCATTCTTTTATTTCGTCTTAAGTTTCGTCATGGTGACTTTCACAAAAGGCATCAAGAACATCAGAGAAGAGCGCAAGAAGTACGTCGGTGCCTTCAAGCATCACAGAGTTGCATCTCGCAGTCACGGGGGACGACTACGGTGCTGCATATTGGACGAAATCATGGCGACGGGAAGTGAAAGACGCCGGGGGAGTCCCAGATGAATATCTACTAGGCCTGGACAAAGCTAGAAGTGCTGGCTCGGTTAGTATTGGCGCACATTAGTTACATCAAAGCTCTAGTTCTACCCTAGGGAAAAAAGACTACATCGCGATCTGTGGGGAGAAAATGCGTATCAGCAATGGCAGCCGAAGGGGAACTCGCGATCTGTGGGGAGAAAATGCGTATCAGCAATGGCAGCCGAAGGATACCGAGCGCAAAATCGCAGAGCTCGAGCGCCAACTACAGCTTTCGGATTGTGATCTGATGCACAAGCACCGAACGGAAATCGATGACGTTGCAGAGAGACAATACCTGGCGCAGAAGGAAGTAAGATCCGCGCAGGAGAACTCGCTGTGGCATCAAAAAAATCTGGAGGAGATATGTGCAGGGGAGCAAAGACTCGATGAGATTAGCGAGCCGTCTAAACTGAAAAAGCAAATCGCGGACGAATTGCCCAATCTGAAGAGCCAGAAACGAGGGCTGACCCAAGCGGACATAGAGCAGCTCCCGCGACGACAGCTAACTCCAAGCCCAGCGGTGGGGGAAACCGGCGAAGAAAGGAATATCGTTGATCGGATCGACGCAGAAGACCAGGCAGGGCCACAGCAGTCTAAGAATGAAAGAACAACTTCAGTTGGAGAAACTGATGAGCAGCAGCTGGCGTCTTCTCTCGACCCGGCCAACACGCCACCAACGAAAAGGGCAAGGAAGGCATCGCAGCCCTAAATTTCGGATTGGGTGTCAATGCTGAAGCACTTCACTCATCAGAGGCTGGGGTTGGTCACTGATTTCTTCAATGGATTGATAGAACCTGGCAGAGGTGGCAAAACAAAGAATTGATCGATGATGATCACCACGGAGTCAACGCATTTCTTTTTTATTGTCGCGTGTGAATTCGAAGATCGTGGTCCCGGAGATCCACCCAACGTCCCTGGGTGGATTTTCTTGTTCATAAAAGGATCGGCTTGATCTTGATCCACAATAACAATGACACTAACTACAAAGCGGTGGCTCTACTTGCATGCAAGAAATGATCTTGCTATCTTAGCTCGGTTTCGTAGCTATCCGTACTAGGAGGTACCGCTTTACTGAGTGTCCTTATTTATAAGTAACACGAAAGGCTATGACAGTAGGATGCCGAAAAATAGGCCGTGAAATGACATGCGTTTGACTTTTGCTTTTTCACTCGAGATCAGGAACAGGAACAGCCTCGTAAAGGTAAAAATACGCTTTCATTCTATATTTATAGGAATCTACTCAACTTCAACATCTCGTAATACCACGTGTACACCCAGACTTCAATTTAGGGACAACAAATCGAAATGATGTTGAACATCACCCCGCGAAACTGCTGGAAAGGCGTTACACTCTTGGCAGCCGTCTTGGTCGGGTGGAATGCTCGCGTTGCTGACGCGGCTGGTTCTGATGACGCTTCTTCATGTGATAACGCTCCTTCTTCTATGGAAACGGAATCGACGCAAATAACCATCCGGCCCCATATCGACATTGACCCCCGGGAAGTGCGCGTGTCTCCGGAAGAATATGCCGACTTTTGGGTCAAGCAACAATACGGTGGGTCCTCGTCTTTCATGCAGTACTTGGTCCTGTGGGCAGAGAAGCAGACAACGCATGAAAATGCGTCGTCTACTCACGGAGATTCTGACGGGGAAGAAGAAGATGATCGACATCATAGAGGCGTTGGCCCTGCAGCAGCCGACGATCTTCAGGGTCCACCTCGTCATGGAGGGTCCCCCTCGAGTTCCTCTTCGAGCGCATCCTCGCCTCCAGCCATTAGAAAAAGTGCTGCGCTACTCTCTCCAGGTCGTCGTGAGGCGGTCGCCTCTGCTACAGCCTCGCCTGCTGGAGATGAGCCAGAATGTCCATACGCGCAGGAACGAAAGTGCAAAGCTTTAGGCCTCGCTTTGATGGACCACCCATCCGTAGCAGGAGCAGCCAATTCTGGAAGAGACGCCTCACAACCTCATGGATGTTTCGGGCGGTGGTTTGACGACGTGCACGCGGTGCAAAGACACACGCTCGAGCGGCTGGAACGCGAGGAAAGGGAACATGTGAAGATTCAGAAAATGAGCATGGTTTCGAAGCTGGTTTCTGCCATATTGAACGAAATCGCTTTGAATGCAATCCAGTTTCCGCACGACACCAGTGTTTTGCTCGGAGATGACGTGACGGCGTCGCCTTGGCGGCGCTTCTTTTTGCATGCTACCTATGAGCCGCTGCACAGTGCGGATGCCCGTGAGAAACTTTTTGGGGGACCCTATAACATCGACGAGGAGTTGTCGGCTGCAGTTAGGGCCGTGTTCGAAAAGGAAATGACGCTAGCTCAGCAGAAGAGATTTGGACGCGGAGAGCGTTTTCGACTGGAATTCTCGGAGCTATCCGGAGCCTACCCGAGTCTGACAATGCGAGTCTCCTATAGGGAAGAAGGCCACCGGCCTGCTGGTATCGGTTCTGAACCACGACGCAGAACACTGTTGGCGCCCCGTGTGTTTTCTCCCGAGGGTCCACTCGGCCAAGGAAAACGCATGCAAAATATACAAGAGCTTTTCGTTTTCGACCACGACTCTGTGACGAGTGTCGCTCCGCAGATGCAATTCATCCCTTCAGCCTCCGTCCCTGTGGAAACGAGCGAGTACGTGAGCTTCTGGCGTTCGAAATTGCGAGAGCTGCTAACTTGCGACTACGCCCACCATGTGGCTGCAGCACCGCTGTCTCGGCGTTGTGGGCTGCACCACGAAAAAGTGGTGGAAGGAACGCGAACACCTGCTGCAGAAGATGTGGTAATGCAGCACGGGGAGCCGGATTCGCAAAAGAGCGAGAGCCCAAACGACAGCGATCAAGGTGAACAAGGTCAAGGCGAACAAGTTCAAGAAGATGTTGCTCCTGCCACCGCGGACGAAAAACAGGAGGGGTTTTTTACCTCTACGTCTACTTTTATCTCCACGCTGTCAAGTCTGCATGCGGTCCAACTTCAGCAAGTCGCGAAAATGGAGGACCATTTGAAGGCCAACTTGAAACTGGAAAAGAAGCTGAAGGTAGCGCGCATGGCGCAGGCAATCCTGTTGTGGATCGCGGGGAATATGCTCACTTTTCCGCGCGAAGAAGGTCTTCGCATTGCTTTTCGCGATTACCGCTGGAAAGAGTTCTTAGCTGAGCAGCTAGACCCCGGATACGGAAACACCGAGTACGAGAAAGTCACGCGCGGGCTTGAGAGCCCGAGATCTACAGCAAATATGCAGCAATACGGTGAGGACGGTGAAAGCGTGCCGCGAGACAAAGCGTTTGATCTAAACGAGGCGGAGGGGCCGCAAGGTCCCACTCAGGGTGAATTACGGCGAGCACTAGACGCGGTGTTGCGGGATGCAGGTGGTGCAGAGTTCCCGCGCGTGCTAGACCGCCCAGAAGGTACTGTCTATTTTTCCATTCAGTACAAGCCGGCGCAGCAAGGGGTAGACGCAGACCCAGTCCTGCAGACGCGTGACGCGGCAGGATTTGAATTGCAATATGAACATGAGGCATTCAATGTGGGAAGAGAAGGAGAACGAGAGTGGCCTCCTGTATCGCTATGGAAACAAGTGAGGCTACCGCGACCCGCGTACTCCTAGTGATGCACTGATAAGGGTAATTGGGCTGGTCGTCCGAGTAGGACTGCCTGAGAATTTTTCATATATTACCTTTCTGAAAGGTAAGCGTTTCTGATAGGTGTACATTGTAGTACAGATTCAAGTTACTCAGGAGGTTTGATGACATTGTAGTCAGACTATCTCACAGCCAACAACAAAGAAAAAACGACTCAAGTCTTAGACCAAAATGCTTCATAGAAGCGGTCAAACACCTCTGAGTTACAGTGCAAACAGCTACAAGAGGACAACAATAATTTTCTTTGTCGGAGATGGGTGAGGATCTTGTGAACGTACACCAACTGTAGCAAGAATGGATCCAATCTTCTTCTTGGAGTTTTATCGTCCCGGGGTCATACAAGAGATGACCCTATAAAATCCGTCAAGCTTAATCATTTCAGAGGAAAGAACAAGCAATACGGAAGACGACAGCAGACAAGAACTGTGGTTGTCAAAAACAAATAGCGATATACCCGGTAAATTAGCGCTCCTCTAGGAGATACTCTTTTGCTGGCTGACCTCATCGGTAGTCACGTGCAACTACAAACGAGGTTCCATGACATGACATGACTGAGTTGTCTGCTTCAAAACTCATAAATATATTAACTTCAGCAGTCTACGAGTGACGGGATTCTAGTTGCCTTGTGTTCGCTGCTTGAGAGTCTTAGGTTCTACCTGCTGTTCTCTTCCTCTGTCTTGTTCCTTCTGTTTGAGATCTTTTTGCACAGAAATGTGTGCATGGGCGAGGTGGTGCTCAGGAGTCGGAGGGACATCTTATCAAGGAATATAGGGTGCAACAAGAACAAGATGAGCAAAAAATGATTGCTAAAGTGTATTTTTGGAGGATGAGCAGTTACTTGAACGCCAATCGGTCGTTCGGCCTCGGTTATGGCAAAAACCAGTAGCGCTTGAAGTTGCGATTAAGAACAGGTTCCATGTTATACCTCAAAAGGCGTCTGAGTGCTGTCAAAGTTTATATTTAAAACTAACGGTATGTACTATCGTTCAAACTTCCAAAATCTTCTTCATAGCGTTTTCGTGCAAAAACCTACAAGGAAATGAGTAGTTCATCTTTTCGTGCGGCGCTGCGGGAACGGGCGTCTTCGAGTTTCCGTTTCGCTCAGACGCAGACAAAAAAAATGCGGAGAGACGGAGTCGCGAAAACAGTCCAGGCTGCGACTGGACAAGTGGGTCGTGCTTATGTTAAGCCTTCGGGAATAAGTGAGACTGTATTCACGCCGGTCCCTGTTTTGGTACAATGCAAAACATTTATTTCGCAGAAGTGCACAACCTAATTCATCAGGCGAAACATCCCTCTGTCTGTACTAGAGGTCTTTATTAGAATGAGCGTGCACGTGATCGCGTGAGCAGGGAAAACTATCTTCTTAACCTTCTTCTGGGAAATCAAACTAACAAGATACTTTGAAATTGGGTTTATAAGTAAGAGATCACTTTCACATGGAGTACTATATTCTTTTGCCTCATTCTTCTAAGCGGCACTATGTACTGGATAGTTGCGAGGATTTTGCGAAAGAATGGCGGCAATTACAGGGCGGACATTCTCAGCTTTCCCGTTGGGGAATTTCTAGACACGAGATGGACGTGATCAGAAAGGTAATCGATTTTCCTGGTCTCCTTGTATTGTTTATTGTGAACAAAGTGAAGTCGAGAAAAGCTCGAAGAACTTGTTTGCAATGGCTTTCTGAATTAGTTGGATCATGGTAGACTGGCGAATCACGACGGTCATAATTGGTTCAAAATTGTGTAAGTAGTACCGCGGTAGGATTAGAATGAATCTACTTATTAACTGACAATATTTCTTGGGCTTCATCAATCAACTACGAAGTTGAATCTTTATCTTTATCCTCTTTGAAGACGCACTTCTTCTACTTACTTCAAGAACAGGGTTACTAATGTTGTTATACTTTCCATCTTTATATTCAATCTGCTTTGCTCCTCAGCGTCCGTCAAGCGAAGCCATGCGCAATGTACAGACTGGCGAGATAAGCTCGAGATTCAACCAGGAGCAAGCGAAACGTGAGGCAGAGGCGATGTACAAGCTCCCCCTAGCTGAGCGTCACCAGTACATGAGAGCAAGAAGCAAATACGGTGCAATGAATTCCACACTGGCAGATCAAAAACAAGTATTTATGAACAGTATTGCGTCACCAGTATTTTACAGACGTACCCCTGGATCGGGTTTACTACTCCTACTCCTCCTCCTCCTCCTACATACTACATACTCCTCCTACTTCTTCTCCTCCTACTACTACTCCTTACTACTACTCCTTACTACTACTCCTTACTACTACTCCTTACTACTACTCCTTACTACTACTCCTTACTACTACTCCTTACTACTACTCCTTACTACTACTCCTTACTACTACTCCTTACTACTACTCCTTACTACTACTCCTTACTACTACTCCTTCCTACTACTCCTTACTACTACTACTCCTACTACTACTACTACTGAACAGGATTCATTGCCGTATCTATGTATACTATGGTATAGGTATAAGCTATGTATACGTTTCCATTTCAATCATAGCAAGTGATGTCCTAGTTGTAGCTATCCTCCCAGTCCTGTGAGCAGTCTGTCAGGTAGATAGGAGAGTCACTCAGAAAATTGAAATCAGTGTGCCAATGTAGAGGAAGATGGACTGAAACTGAATGACTGACTGTTAGTTTACTAACTCGCGAATACAATTTATTGAAAAATATATTATAAGAAACTACTACTTTAGTACTACTTGTTCCACAAAAATCCTCTACACTAGTTCCTTCGTTCGAGTACTACTTCCTGTACACTCAGTGCTCGGACTTCTAGAACAACCACTGGTGCAATTTCATCCTAGTACTACCGCTATGGGTCTTTCATATTAGCCAGGAAAGAGTACGACAAGTTCAAATCGAAGTGGACGCTTGTTTTTGTGGGTGTATTAGGTGTCAGCTACTTTGGCGGAACGTATTACGCGCAATGGAGTTACCAATGTTAAGGCTTTCACCATGAGTGGTTCATCCGAAATCCATCTCGTCCCACAAGATCTGATCTGCCATCGCCGAAGCGTTTCTCGAGATCATGTTCTGGAAGTATGTAAAGTGTAAAGAAGGACCGACGTGAGGTTGACGAGAAGGATGTCTGGTGCAATTTCTAACCTACGGAGAGCGATCTGAGGCACCAGAACTCTTTGCGGAACCCACATCTTGGTGCAGGTTGGGGACGACGCAAAGATGACAGCGAGTTTGAACTTGTGACATGATGGAATTTGGTAGAATGTCGTGAGATGATGTATGATGTTTCTTAGATGACCAAGCTGAATCATAACAGAGACACACACATGCCTACGTGGGGAGACGTTGTTGACCTTCGGTTGAGTTACGATTCTTCAAGGATAAGTTTTACATGATCTATTTCTATCTATTATGGTACCAGCGGAGCTCGATGTGCAGGATCCATAACCTAACCTCACCCTTATGGTAACGGCAAGTGCCTAGCAACTCGCAAATGCGCATGTTCCTCGTTGTGCACTTAGATGCATTTGATGTTCTTTTGTTTTTGAACGAGAACTATAAATTACAGAAAAATCAATATCAAAAGGACAGGCGATAATTTGGCCAGTGCGCGGGAAAAGGATTTGGCCAGAGATGGACAGAAAAAGTGGCTCCTTCGACAAAAATGGGACACATGATGAAAGTGGACTATGCAAAGATTTTCGACAAGAATCCTAGGAAAACCTTTCTTCAGCGCCTGCGGTCGCGATGGTAGTAGCAAGTCGTTAATTGTTTCATGGACTTGCTTGCGAGGAACCAGGATCACTCTTCTCTTTTGTAAACGTGCTGCTGGTGTAACAAGCCTTAAAAAGTCGATTATCGAAGTGAAGAAGATGGTTTCCAGTACGAAAGATTGGACTCTGTCCGACTTCGTGCGCGAAGATGTCCTTGGCTCTGGATCCTATTCCGAGGTAGTGAGGGTGACTCGCACTCGAGGGTCGCCGGGAGCAAAGGCCTCGTCCTATGCCATGAAGATCTTATCGAAACGGCAAATACGAGAACGCAAACTCGAGGTCCAGCTAATGCGAGAGGTGAAGATTCAGATGCAAGCGAGCAAACATCGGAATCTGGTCTCGCTATTTCATTACTTATGATGACCTGCTCCACTAGATGTAGGTGAAGGTGTAGTGTAAGTATCGTAGTGTAAGTTCTGCCTCTCCGTTTCATGGGCTCTTCTAGTTCCTACTTTTTCTCTGTGCACCAGGTGGTGCCACTCCTCATCTTTGTCCCCTCTCTCTTTCTTTCTCTCCCCCCGTTCGTTCTCCTCTCGCTAGAAGTACCCAAGACTCGTTCATGTCCCTTCGAAGATGCAGCGAGCGTCTACTTGATTTTAGAGTGCGCGGACCGGGGTCACTTGTTGCAGTACATGAGGAGATTTCCGAGACTGCAGATCGTGCCGATTGACGCTGCTCTTCGGTTTTTCGTTCATGTTTGTCTCGGAGTGCAGTTTCTTCACGAGCGACTCCGCGTCATCCATCGAGATTTGAAATTGGAAAACCTTCTGCTGATAAGGCTTAACATTGAGAGAGTTTGAATTTATTTCAACGTTCTACTTCGTCGGTACGCCTATTATGGGAGCACAAAGGATATTCTTGTCCGCTTAGTAGGAAAGTAATGCGGAAGGTCACGGAATCTAGTGCTACTTATCTATCATGTAAGTTCTTGTATCATGGTAGTTGGCGAAGATCTCCAGCGTTAATACAGTCTGCTAGTCCAGCGAGTTCGAGCAGTAGCGTTGTTGCAACAGGAAACGGCGACTCATCGGAATCTTTTCTTGGGAGCCAAAGCCAATGTACTTGGGTTTGCAAAATTGCCGATTTCGGTTGGTCGGCTCATGTCGATGGGTCCCTCACGAAAGCAGCAGATACTGTAGGTTCCTCGCAGAAAGAGCAGAAGAGTAAAAATACATCAGCAGGCGCAGGAGATGATTTCGCTGATCCCGACCGTCGCGCAACGTTCTGTGGCACCGAAGACTACCTGTCGCCTGAGATGCTCCTGCAGGAGACGCACAAGATCGGGAGACCTGTGGACATTTGGGCACTGGGGGTCGTCTTCTTCGAGCTGTTGGCCGGATCGCCGCCATTCCACGGCCCTAATCTTGCGATACGAGTGCAGAACATACGTGACGTTCGGTATGAGTGTCCGCCCTCTGAACGCTTTTCAGAAGACCGGATTGCACTTTTGAGGACCATACTATTGCGTCAACCGGAGCAGCGAGCTACGGCCAGTGCCGTTTTGAGCCACCCCGCTCTCAAGGCCTTCGCAGATTCGGAAAGCCGCATCGCAGAGGAGGAGGAGGAGGAGAGCAAAGAGAAAGAGAGCAGGGATGCTGCCTTAGTAAATGGAGAAGTAAGCTCAAGAACGCCTATTTTTTCGCCAGCGCGACGAATTGCAGCAAATGAAAGCGAATATGAGGGTTCGGCACTGGTAAAGACGAGTCCATCAGGAGCAGCGGGTACTCCAGGATCGGCAGCCGTTTCCTCGACGAACAACAACGGTTTCGTCTCGACGCCTGCTTACTCAGGCAAGTTATTCCTCCCAGGTTCCGTCGCTCGTCTGCCAGAACCAGACTATAGTCCACCTTTTGCAGCTCCTAGTACGACGACTTCTCCTGTCAAGCAGCAACGCTTTAGACCTTCGTTGTCGACCACCAATGAAAGTACTGGTGAGCTGCAGCAACGAACAGGTCGTGCTTCGCAGGACACTTCCAAGAGCAATAAGCTAGAAGTGGGTGTTGAGGAGACGACCAAGAAAACTGTAGCTGTTGAGGATAGAGGTAGCAAAAAGAGCGCTCAAAGTCGCACATCGCAATCTCGCGTGGCTCGCGCTTTTGGCGGCGGCGGGGACTCTCCTTTAATCGCAGATGGCGTTGCAGCAAGCAACCGAGACGAGGAACTACAGCAGAGGAGCAGCATCTCGCCAGAAAACAGAGCAGTACAAGCATCTCCGTCAGTAATTCGGAAAACAAGTGACAAGGGAGAGGGTGAGGAGGATGCGAAGCAAAAGGCAGGTTTATCAGAAGTGGGGCATCCGCAGAAGGCTGCTATGGAGAGAGGCTCAAGTGCAAAAGCCAACGTGGACGAGCGTCGTGGGCAGAATGTGATCCGCAATAAGACGATCGAGAAGAGTAAACAACGCGCATCACGATTACGAGCGTCTCAAAATGATTCGCAGCTCCTAGGAGGAGGACCTGGCGAAGCTCGAGAGTCTACTGTTGACGAAAGTACAGCCAATACTGCTAGTAAAAATCCAGAAATAGACGAAGGGGATCCAGCTTCTTCCTCGAAATCGAAGGCACTCGAAACACAGCGAGCTTCTCCAAGGCGTGATACGACAACAGAATCTAACAGGCCGCCGATGCCGAGGACGTCCTTGGAGTCGGTCGCTTCTGACTTCATTTCGCCTTTACAAATACCCAAGAGTGCGCTAAAAGGGTCGCCGTTGGAGTCGCCGTTAGACGAGAACACAAACGGACAAGCAAATCCTAATGCGGGAGCGTCGTCGAAAAACAAAAACAGACCGCCAGGCACGGTAGCAGACCTGAAGTCCTTCCTAGCGAATATGGAGACCGAAAGGCAGCGGTTGATGGACACCAACGTATCGCCAGCGCCAGACTATCTAGCGAAAAGGCGTTCGACTGCGGGGTTGGAAACGACATTGTTTGACCGGTATGCTACTGTTGCACCTGCAGCTCGCGGAAGTGCTGGAGACATTTCCTTGGCTAGCGCGTCGTCGCCTCCGAGTAGAAATGATAAGACCGAACAAGAGATTGGACAGAATCATGACAGGGTACAAAGCAGTGCAGGGGGCCAAAGTTCTTCTGTCCTTCCTACAGCCGACGAGAAGAGACCCAGCATAGCTGGAAATACTACTTCGCCTGCTTCACCAGAGGGTCGAGAAGTTCGATTTTCTACGACTGACGAGTCCCCACCAGGTACGATGCGGCCAGCAAGTTCTTTCTTTATAGAGCAGAGCATGCAGCCTGAGGAACTTTCGCGGCTCCTGGCTTTCTCCAAAGATGGACGAGAAAAATTGCGTCTGGCCGAAATGGAGGTAACCATGGGAACAGACGCACTCGCAAATTCCTTGCGATTCTCTCCAGAAAAAGCTGCGAGTGATTTTCGCGCGGCTTCTAGGAATCAAAAGCTCTCGCCAAATGTCGATGCTACTCAAATGCAAATACTGCCACGACAAGGGGTCGCTCATCCAACTGCAGCAGCAGGAATAGAGGATACTCGTACTACGAATACCGATGTTGACGCGATTTCGACTGCCACCACTTCATCTGCTGCAGCGCTGGTTTCGCATTTGCGTGGGCGCGTCTTTGTTGGAGATGCTAGAGAAGATGACATTGATAAAGGCAGCAACGATTCTTCGGATGATGATAGACCTTCTTTTGATGTGGACAAGCGACTAGTACGCGAGTCAAGAACAAATAGCCGCTCTTCATCAAAGAATAACAAGAATAAAGACGTAGGAATCAAGAAGAACACGCCGGTGACAAACGAGGCGCAATATCTGTCATCCGCAAAAACGCGTATGATTCCGCCAACAATGCGGGTCTTAGACCTGCAGAGCGGGAACACCATGCTACCTGGGCAACAGCCACCAGCACCAACTCGGATCCTTCAGCCGTCTCCAATGACTGCATCCGCAGGCCGAAATCATCCTTCAACATCTGGAGGAGATGCTTTGGGAGGAACGCTGCTTGGCGCGAGTGCGAGAGGAACGCCACTATCCTCGTCCACTTCCTCCTTGATTAAGGCTTCACTTAATGCATCTTTTAGCCCATGTGTAAGCTGTCTTCAAGTAGAAAAATGGACCCAGATGATGGCGCCAAAGATGGCAGTGAGTTCTAACGTGAGCGGATCAACTTCAACGCGTGCGCAAGGTCCGAATAGCAAGGTAGTAGGTCCTCCTGGCGGGGGCCACGTGCCGCGTGATCCTGTCTACGTGAGTGCCGGTGTCATGAAAGTGGTCGACATTGATAGTCACGGCTTCTTCAGCAACCTTAGCGGGTCTTTCAGCGAAGAAGATGTCAATGATCATTCGGGCTTAGTAGCAGGTTCGGGTTTGGGAACGAATACAAAAATGAATCAAAATTTATGTTCTTCATCTTCACTGACAAAGGGAAAGATGGACGTTGTAGTTGCATCAAAACCAAGGAGGACATCGACATCGCTTCCTGATCATGATGATGTAGAGAAAGTAGTAGATGTGGCAGTCAGGACAGGTGGTCCGACCGGGAAGAGAAAGGCTCGACCAAGATAGTGACGCATCTCTTTCTAGTAAGGCTCTCACACTCTGCTCCCAAGTGTAAGTGTAGGACGATCTGTAGAGACAGGAATGAAATCTCGTCATGGGGGTCTTTCTAACTCTTCTTCACGCGGGGATACGCCTCATGATCACGTGTTCACCAAAAAATTCAATCGCTTCGCTTACACACTGGAATCGGAACCTTCTCTCTGTGCCTCTCTGGAGTATCTTTGCCGTGATGGTGGAGGGGGACGTCGGGGAAAAGGAAATTTGAAATACTTAATACAGATTTTTTCGGAAGATCATCATCATAATGTCCTAATCAGAGCCTTGCAATTTTGATCATGATTGATGCATCTTGTTGGAACGTGCTCCAACAAAGTGGACAATGTTTATGTTACTTAGCAGAGTATTAAAATCACAAGAAAGTAGCATGAATTTCCAGTTTTCGCATGCAAGCAGATCTCTCATAGGAGCAGAATTAATGAGCATGAGGGATTTGTGAGCACTAGGCTTTTTCTTTTGTTGCTGTTTGCTATATTTGTTTTTGTTGTAGTTGTATTGTCTGTCGTCCCTCGTCTAATCTTGTGATGTCCACGACCTTGTTGTAGACGCTTTTCAACATGACTGAAGACGTATCTTCGAAACTGAAACATCAAGCTAGTACATTTTATCGTTATAGACAAGTTAGTACTTATGTAGACGTAGTGGATGACCACTGCTAGAAATAACAACGACCACTTGAAGTAGAAGACAACATAAAAAAGATGGCGCATCTGTATAAGGAGATTCTACCAGCAAAGTCGGTGTACGTCGACCGGAAGAGCGGTATGAGCGTTAGTGAGTGGAAAAAGGCCCTCGAAGTAGCAGCGACCCTCTACATAGGGAATCTATCGTTTTGGACGCAGGAAGAGCAAATATGGGAGCTTTTCTCGAAGTGCGGCAACATAGTCGCCTTGACTATGGGTTTGAACAAGTTGAAGAAACAACCCTGTGGGTTCTGCTTCCTCCAGTACAGGACGCATGAGCAGGCAGTGTGCGCCCAGCACGTGCTAGACGGTGCGAGACTAGACGGACGGGCATTAACAGTGGATTTGGACCCAGGAGTCTCGGACGGACGACAGTACGGTCGAGGGATAGAGTCGGGAAACCAGTGCAAAGACGAGTTTCGGAAGGGATTCGATCATCAGCGAGGAGGAGAGGGATTAGACCTTCTGAAAAAGGTAGAATTCTTTCTTCTAAATTTTCGTTTTGGACTCTTGTATCTGCATGAATTGTGGTATGGTAAGCAATTCTAGTTCTGCTTTGCTGATGCTCAGTAAACAATCTTCTGAATTTCGTGAAATCAGATTTACAACTCGTATCTACAGCTTTTTTATCTAGGAGGTGGGGGGAGGTATTCTCATCAGGTGAGAAAGATAATTCTTATAGTTTTTCTTAATCAACTTTTCTTTTTCTCGTCAGGTGGAAGGAGCCGAAGGGAGTATATACACTGGTAAAACAAAATTCACGCATGGTAAAGCCTTCGAAGATCAAAATAAAAAGCGAAAAAACGAGAACGGCAATGGTGGCGCAGCCTCTTCATCTGCGAAGAGGCAAAAAACTAAATGAACTACGAGCCCTAGAGTGCAGCAGGAGCAGGGCAAAAGACTAAATGAACGAGCCCTGCTGCAGCAGTTTTTACTGGAGTATCAAACAGCGACCTGCGACTCTCAACATCCAACGAATCTATCATCCCCATTTTCCCAAGCTCGCGCAAAGAAAAGAATTGCTGTCCTTTGGGTTGATTAGCTTTGAGTCGGCAAAATCGTTTTGTGTTCAACAACCTGAATGAGTTCGAGTTGTAAGGGTAGACCGTTTGTCATCCCGTGAGAGTGAAGGCTCTGATGTTTCGCACTGCAGTCTCTTCTATGCAAGAATTGAGGATTATGACTCGGCTGTGTACACTGCGAAATTGTTCTAACATTCAATGAATTTCATTTTTGATAATTGATGCGATTAAGTAACGCACTAGAAAGAAAACACAAAATGGTCTGTTGTTGAGAGCGTCAAAAGGAATCTTCTGTCAATAGCGTGAGGTAGCTCATCTGAGGCAAACTTGAGCTTCTACTGAATGCGAAAAATCTTCAAAAATTTTTCTTCAACCGTCAGTCCAAAGGGTCAAAATTCAGCTACAGTCGTTTTTCCCCTACAGATTTTTTTTAGAAAGATTGATAAAACTGGTCGTTTGACGAGTTTGTTCGGTGAGAAATTTTAGAGGATCTTTGGACCACACTTACAAGCTTCAACTCATACTTACCCGCGAGATTTGCAAAGTAGTTCGTCTGTACAACATTCATTATATCGTCTTCAGCAAGTAAGTAGTTGTATACCAGAAGTGACATCAAGTCCTCCTGTATCTAGTGAGCTTCTTCGATGTTCTAGGGTCGTTGTTCCATAGCTACTTCATCAAAAAAAAAATTTTGTTCAAAAAGATACCTACAACAAAATGGGTGCTGCAGATGGAGAATTCGGCACGTCGCCATCGAGAGGTGGGGAACAAGAAGGTGGCTTCGATGAGGAAGCGAAGCCTTCTCGCGGTCTCTGCGGAATGTGTGGGATCACTCTCTGCGCCAGTGGCCCGCCGTCTAAACATTAAGAGCAGGCTTTTGGTATTGATTTCTGTTACAACACCAGCCGCTACCCCCCTTAGTTGTTTTTGCCTGTCTGTCTCTTGAGGAAAAAAGAAAGACAGAACTAATAAATAACAGTAAAGGGGTAAGTAACTAAGTAGGACTAGAAGCACCATTCCAAAGCCCTACAAACTCTAAGAACAGGGCGCGCAAATGTGGCGCGATTCGACGATTCTGGCAATGCAGGATGAATGTCTGCGCGAATTTGTGGCGATGGATGACATGTTCTACTACGAAAAAGATGACATCATCATGGCTCAAGAAGCGCAGATGAAAGAGGGAGACGAAAGCCCTCTTCCTAAGACTAAGAGCAGAAGACCCAGTCGATGGATTGGAAAAGAGGGCACAGCTATGAGTACTGCCTCTGGAGGCTAGAAGATAGTTCTAAACTCTTGATAAATATCTTGTAGAACTTAAGTAGAGACCACGGGCTATCCAAAGGTCTTTCTTGTGATCGTGTTTAATGCCCTCTAATATTTTGACAATTGGAATAGACACGACTCTGTATGATCTATAATATCCCAATTTTTCCAGGTAACTCGCTGGACACTCCTGGAATGAGGCAATGGCAGAAGGTCGCTGAAACAGTTCATGCCACTATGTGCGCGGACATCCCGCGCGCGCACAAGGGAGACCGCGTTTTGAAGGTCATTGAGAAAGTTGAGCGCATCCGTGAAGAGAAGCGACAGAATCTGATCGCCAACGACCTATCCTCGGAAAGCAGTGGAACAAGCGGGGGCAACAAAATGGCCAATGGCAAGGCAACGCGATCCACGACCGAGTCCTCATGTACCGCTAAGGAGGAAGAAGCTCCAGCTAAGGAGGAAGGAGCACCTGCGGCTAAGGAAGAACCTGCGAAAACGGCTTCACCAAAGCAAGGGGGTAAGAAAAAAGGAAAGAAGTAAAACTGAATTGGATGATGAACTTCTAGCTCTCTCCACCATACTTATTGTTGAAAAACATAGAAGTAGAACTGCTTTTTTTAGATTCTGCACGTTCACTGAATGCAATCAACTTCAACATACTAAAGCACTCGCCAAGTGCAGATAATGTCTTTTTGCATGAAATGGGGGGATGCCGTCCTGGGATTTTTTTTTCATGTTTAGTGATTAACGCTTACGCTACAGCTGCTGCAGTATCTTCCCTAGAAACGATTTCAAAGAAAGAATCAATAACTATAATGTAAATCACGTTCTTGGTCAAGGATTAGCACTCGCGGGAATCATTTGACTCACAGTTGTTCGAATTCATCGTTTTTATTCGGTCAGTCTGTCAGATACAGATGCATAGTGAACATGTAGAGCCGACATAAACATTTTATAAGGAAATATAAGGCAGACGGTTAAGAAAATGCATCTGCGTACTTGAACCTTACAGAAGGTAAGATACTCCTTTGTTTGGTTCTTAAGTCAAAAAAGTCAGTCTTTATGTACTGTCTAAGGAAAGTGACAACATCTTCGTTTGTACTCTAAAAAAGCACGAGACGAATAGGAATAGAATTAAAGTATGCCTTCGTCTCGCGAACGAAAGCAGCTTCGAAAAATCGTCGAGCAACTTTCGTGCCGCGCTTGTTGTGCATCAGGAGTGTTCTAAACTCGTCAGACGTCGATAGACTTTTCTGACGGTGATGTAGTCCCTTCCTCTATTTCCACAGGAGGCTAATAATTAGAATAGATGAACAAGCAATGGCCGCAGAACTTTCCTCGCCTGTGCTAACTGTACCATGGAACATGCAGGTATGATACGATAGATTTAGAAAGCGAGTCGTAGAGAAAGTGTCCTCGTGGACCCAGAACTCATATGAAAGAAAAGTTTTTGGACGTAATCAGTTTGAAAAAGTCATCCGAGAGATTCAGTTCGAGAAAGAAAAATCGGTCTGCCGCCCCGTTAATTTTTCAGAACTCGGCGTCGGCCTGATTGAGATAGACTGACTCGAAGACAATCGCCGAAATTGTGCTCGGACAATAACGACCTTGATGTTATCCAATGATACTAAACTCATCGAATGATAAAGACAAATTTTTTTTTCCATCATCTTTTCTAACTATGATCATATAGAACAATGCGCTCAGTAAAGTAGAGATGCCTACAGTAGGAGCGCAGTCCTCGACCTATGCACTTTGCGGCTCGCACCGAGGTGAAAATTTGAGAGAATGACCTTGGCGGCTCAGAAGGGGCAGAACAGGCGACGGTCTAGGACTGTGCTCAAGAATAAGCGACGATGGCCGCCTCATCTTACGACTTCTTGTGACACAGATAAATCAACCTACGAAGATAGTTGTAGCCGATACTCTCGTCGCAACAGAGCTCCGAATATTGTACGGGAGATAGACGATGTGTTGGGTGAACGAGATATGATACAAGCCACGACATTAAAAACTCGTTCCCCTAGTGGAGAACATCAAGACATGTGACCAATACAACGACCTCTTCTGAACAAGACGTGGTACTAAGCTCGAAGGGAAGCAGGAGAATCACTGTACGTTGACACAAAGAGAAGATGCCAGAACGTAGTCCGGTGCCAGGAGCTTCTACGGGCTCGCCTCGTGCTGAGCCCACTAAGCTCCCTCGCGCAGTCTATCGTCCAGCCTCGTCCACGGTTGCATATAACAGTAGCGACATGACTTCTTCAACTCAACACAACATTTCGCCCAAAAATGCAGCAGGCGGAGGACCGCCATCTCTGACTACTGCTGCGAACCGCGCTCCATTTTCCACACGACCAAATAATAATAGCTCTATATTAGCATCAACTTCTCATCAACATCAACAGCTAGTACCTATATCCACCAGTACAGCAGGAGGAGGTCCTTATTCCTCCTTTCCGGTTCCAGCAGCTTCATCGTCGAACCTTCACGATACCTCTTTGGGCTCAATCGCTCGCGGAGACCACTCGTTTCTGATGAATAACAATTCCTTCGGCTCCAACGTTTCTCTGTTGAATTCCACCGGGTCAGGACCACCGGTTAGTGGCACCGTAGTGGGGGGTGTGGCTGGATCTCTCTCGGCCGCTGCAGTGTCGTCTCTCCAAATGCAGCAAGAACAACATCAAAATTCGTCTATTGGAGGAGGTTACTCGCACTCGCCGACTGGATTAGGAGCTTCAGCGGGCAACAACAGCACGAGTCAGCCACCGAACGCAGGGTCTACGGTATCATCCGCTGGCGGGTCGTTGATCGCGCCTCCAGCCACGGACAACAACCTGTCGTCTCTTAGTGCAGACGGGAGGCTCGTCATTCGGAATTGGAACTCGAGCACCATCGTTTGTACATGCGGTGCGGCAGCCTGCTACGAAAGGGAGAGAGTACACCTCACGAAACTTCGTCAGGACGTGAAGGCGCAAACACAGAATCATACGCGAAGGTACTATAGTATTTTTGGAGGATATGGAAAAGATTCTTTAAGATCCTTGTCCCGTTTGCTTTCCTGTCATGATTATCTCCCTGTGTACATGTTGACTTTGAATTTTGAAATCCTTCTTGGTCATCATCTTTTGATCACTGGCCAAAACTTTACAGGGTTGCTCTTGTTGCTACACTCATACATAGATACATTCACGTCTTCGTCTTCCACCACCTCAGGTTAGAGCAGTTAACACAGAAGGAAGCGGAATACGCTGTCCTCGAAAAGGATCGACAGCAATTGAGGCAAGCGGAAAGGGAGCTAGAAACGGAAAAGAGCCACTGGCAAAAGCGACTCGCGACTATTGATGAAGAAAAAGCACGTCTGCACAAACGGAGACAAGATTATGGCTGATGTTGAACAGCGATTTTTTGCTGCCATGGCTACCTACTCTTTAATCTCGGATCATCTTTTGATTTCGTCATTGTTCCTCTACAACGACTGGGACTGGGTCTGATGTTACTTCAGTTTTGATATTCAGTAAATCACTCTTCAGTTTTGATATTGAAATTGATACCCGCTAACTATTGCTCTTTGATCCTACTTCTCTTGTTTGATGTCCTCTAATGCAAGTATGAGGGCAAGGCGGACGCGGTGGCCAAGGATCGAACCCAGCTCGAGGAGCAGAAGCACACGTTTGAGGAGCGACGAAAGGACATGCTTGAGCGATTCCGTAAGATGGAGGAGGAAAAGATGCGAAACGAAGAACAGATTCGAGAGGAGTGGGAGAAATTGCGCAGTACCAAAGCCGAACTGCTGGATAAGAAAGGCAAATTAGAGGCCTGCGAGGCGAAATCAGAGCAGTCGGCCCGTGAACGCGAAGACAAGGTTCAAACCGAAAAAGAGAAGTTAGAGCGCGCGAGGACGACATTTGAGCGGGAGCAAGAGGAAAAAATCGCGATTTTAGAACAGTGTGAGCGGGACTTGCGCAAAAAGCGGACTGAGGACGAAAAGGCGGTTGCGAAATTGAGGTCAGAGCTGGAGGAAGAATACGCGAAAAGAGAGCGAGAAAGGGACGCGGCTGTTCGCAAGGAGCGGGACGAACTCGGAAAAAGCTACCGCGACCGCATGGACGGCGCGGAGGACGAAATCCGAAAGCGGCGTCAAGAGTGGGACGCAGAGCGGGAGGAGATGGAAAAGGCTCTTGAAAAGCGTCGGCAGGATTTCGATGCTGAGCGCGAACGCTGGAAAGCCGAAGCACACCGGGAAAAAACGAAGTTCAGCAAGTTTATGGACGAAGCTGAGGAAGGATTCCAAAGCCGGGTGTTGCGCCAGCAGCAGGAGTATGCGGAACGCTTGGAGCGTCTAGAGGCAGAATTCCTCGGAAAAGAAGGAAAACTAGAGGCCGACTGGAAAGAACGGCGAACCACACTGGAAGCAGAATTCCGCGAAAAAGTGGGACGAGAATTGGAGTCCGTAGAAGAGCGCGAACACACTTTATCGGAAGAAGCAGAGCGCCGGCGACAGAAGCTTGTTAAGGCGCGGTTGTGGTTGAACTTCTGTATTTGTTGATCATTCTGATGTTTTAATATTCGTAAGTACAATAGCCACCGCACACTTAGTTATGAATGAAAAAGTAAGCAGTCGACTCTTGAATCAAAGGTATCCCTGAAAACATCATCAAAGTAGCATGCCTCTAAGCTTGAAGAAGAGTCTGTGGCGCGAGGCAAGGAGCTTGAGCAGGAAGCAGAGAAACGAAGACAGAAGCTCGAGCAGGAATTTTCCGATCGGCACAATTATGGACTGAGTCAGATTGCCTTTCGTCTTCATCTACTTCCCGAGATAGATTTATTCGTATTCTATACTAATACCAATTCCAGTTACCAAGATTAGGTTCTAATGCAAAGCAGCCGAGACCGAGCTCGCACGTAAGGTCCAAGGCCTTGAGGAAGAGCGCCGGAGCTTGTTGCAGGAAGCAGCTGTGTCACGCGAGAGCCTGCAGAAGCGGGAGGATGTCTTTACTTCGGAGATGGAGGAGGAGCGACGGAAGCTAGAAGCCGAAGTAGTGCGTGCGCAGGAACGGGCAGAAGCTGCAGCCGCCGCAGAGCGGGAGAAAGTTCGGCTACAAAAAGTTAAGCCAAGGTTGTTCTATTGCCTTTTAGATTCAATGCCACTAATCGCAATCTTTTGAATCTTTCATTCTTTCTCTATAGTCAACGTATGCATGATGTGAAAGCAAAACTAAGTGTGGAAAAAAGTGTAACTGGTATAAAATTCCGCTCAGCCACAGCCACTTCTAACACCCAGACTGCGGAGCTTGAACTGGAGAAGGCGCGACAGGCAGTTGAGCTAGAACGGGAAAAAGTGGCGCGAGATGCGGCACGCGTTCGCGAAGATGCGCTACGGGAAGTGGGTTCACGTGAGAGCGAGCTCGAGGAGGCCCAACGAGCACTGGAGCGCGAGCGGTCGCAACTGAGGGCTGCATCCGAGCGGGATAAAGAGGATGGCATGATTAAGGCAACATCTGTACTAACACTTGATGAACAAGTTGTTGTATTAGTTTTCAAGAACATTCACTTCTAGAAGAAGTTGGTGAATATTACCCATTCAACAACGCTGTCACTGTAAATACTGACAACAAACACAGTATAGAGTGACCAGTGAGATTGTGATTTATGTGACAGAAGCTGAAGAAGATACTTCTGTTTATATTACAATAGACTAGTGGCTACTTTGTGTTCGTCCTTCTCTAAGGTGCGCGCTATCCAGGCTGAGCGGGAACTTTTAGACCGGGAGCGGAGAGCTTTTGCGTCCGAGCGGGAGCAGCGGGATCGAAAAGACCGCCTCATGGCAGAGGAGCGGGAGCGCGAGGTGCAGGCGAAAATTGCGAAGCGGCGCCAAGAACTAGAAAGCGAATTTCTGGCAAAGCGGCAAGGGCTGGCAGTGGAGCTGGAGCAGCTGCGGGAGGCTGCGCGACGGGATGCGGATTCCTTACGACGTGCGGGCGAGGACGCGAAGTGTGCCACCCAGAAGGAGCTAGATGTGCGCAAAGCAGACCTAGACGCGGAATTGCACGCCCAAAGAGAGCAGTGGGCCGCGGAGCTGCAGCGGCAACGCGAAGAAGCGGCACATGCGCTGGAGACGCAGCGCCAGCAGCTAGAAGTGCAACGCAGAGAGCAGGAGGACGAGATATTGTCCCGGTCCCGTCAGGCAGAAGCCAATGCGCGAGACCGAGCCGCGGAGCTTGAGGCGAAGAGTGCAGAACTAGCTTCGCAACTTGCTGCCCTCGAGGAGCAAAGGAGTCTCTTCGACAAGCAGAAAATTGATGCCGAGAAAGAGCTTCTGCGCAACCTTGATGAGATTGAAGCCGAAAAGAAGACTCTGGAGGGCGAGCTGCAGCAACAGAAACGACTAGTCGAGAATGAGAAGAAGCTGGTCGAAAAGATGCGGCTCGAATTCGAGCAGGAGAAAGAGCGCACCCGGAGCGTGTTCGAGGCGGCCGCGGCAGACACGGACAAAGCGCACGCAGAGAAGCTCTCTGCGCTCGATGCGGAGCGACAGCGACTCTTCCGTGAATTTGACGCGAAAAAGGAGGATCTAGAGCGTGAGATGGCCGCGCGAATGAAGGAGCAGGAGGATCGAATCGCGCGACGAGAGCAGGAGGCCCAAGAATCCTGGGAGAGGCGACAGGTATGCATGGATGCGTATCGATTAGTGATGGTAGAAGGTTTATAGACCCTGTAAGTAGTAGTTAAGAAAAGAGTATTGCCCTTCCTTTGATTATCAACATCCAAGCCCAAGAATTCTGTGGCTCATGAAATACACAGGTTGAAGCGACAGCGGTAGAACACCGGCGACAGAGTGAGGTGGAAGCTTTATCCCTTGAAGTTGAGACAACCCGTCGGAGTCTCGAGCAAGAATCAAAGCAGCTCGAGGTACTCTTGCTATGATAGTGATTTGATGCTTATCCTGCGAACAATACATAGAGTAGCACTTCTACGTACTTCGCACTTGATGGGGCTCTCATCGAAACGACTTTTTGGATCCGTCTACAGCGTTCGTAGCAGGACCTGGCATGACTTGCGCTTTTGTTTTCACCCTGAAAACGGGACGACCAAGTAAACGACTTCAACACGACCATTAAATGAATTTCAGGCTGCTCGCGGTGAACTACTGCAGCAGCAAAACGAGTTGGATTTGGCGCGTAAGGAGGCTGCGGCAAGAGAGCAGGCTGCGAGGGAGCGAGAAGAGGCGGTGGCAGTGGAGTTCACGGGTAAGGAGAAGCGAATGGCTCAATTGCTCAAACGCCAAGAGGCAGAGCTGCAAGAGGAGCGCGCAGGCATCGTTGCAGAGCGTGAACGACTGCGTGCTCGCGAGGAGGAGTTTGCCGTAGAATGCCAGAGGCGCGACACCGAGTGGGCCGAGCGGGTCCAGCAGCGTGAGGAGCACCTGCGGAGCAACCTGAGCGAGCTCGAGGCAGAGCTCCAGCAGAAAACCAAGCAGAGGGAGACCCGTCTAGAGCAGCGCGAACGTGAGTTGATCGACGGTCTAAATCGGGAGAGAGCGAAATTAGAGTCAGAATTCGCGGAGAAAGCAGCAGAACGTGAACAAGAAACAGAGCGTCGCGCCGGAAGGGAAGAAGTGTATGGTTAGAGCTGATCACAGCACACCTTGTTCATAGAAGATCAATTACTTAGACGCAATTCACGCTTCAAATACAGTCTGTTACAAGTATAACGGAAAAAATATTTCAGAATCTGTAGGATACATGCAAAAATTATTTTTGAGAGGGTCCGACCTATCTGAAAGCTAGAAGTTGCAGTAGATTCTAGAAATTTAGTAAAAAAGCTGTTCTTTGTCTCTGTGGCTTTTGCATTTTGATAACCAGCCAACGTTTACATTGCTTCGTACACAGCTCTCTTTCATACTTTTGCTCGGCAGCGGCGTGAAGAGGAGCTTCGCTCCAAGGAAGCGCGACTCGAGGCTAAGATTCTGGAGAAGGAGCAGGAGCTGCGAGACAAAATTTCTGCCAAGGAGGCGCAGTTGCAAGCACAGAAGGAGAGGATCGAGGCTGAGCTCTCAGAGAGCGAAGAGGCTCTTCAAAAACGTGTCGCAGCAAAGGAAAGTGAGTTGGCTTCGAAAATTTCCGAGAAGGAGGCTCTGCTCGAAGCGCGCAAAGCGGAGATAGAACGTGAACTGCAGGCAGAGCGCGAACAACTGGAGCTGCGCGGTGCAGAGCAGGACCGCAAGGATTCCGCACTCAAGGAAAGTACAGAAGTTCTCGACAAGAAGCGACTAGACGCAGAACTCATGGAGAAAAAGCGCGTTGGCGAGCTGGAAGAGATGGAAAAAGTGCTCAAACTCGAATTCGCCGAAAAGGACCAAGCACGGAAGCGAGCGCTCGCAGAAAAGGAGCAAGAGATATGAACTTTTGGACCAATATCACAATTTTCGATATTTTACATTGATTTGTGATTAGTGCCACGTTGGCTAAACTGGTAATATTATTTCTTTAACTTCTTGTTTCTTTCCCGCCGAGAAAGACTACATGTGGATGCCAATGTCTTTTGATCAAGTCTCACTCACACCCCGAACGTTTCTATGTGTACTTACTTAGACTTCCTCGACACCACCTTCGCCAGCTAGACTTTTAAACATCCTTAGATACTACTCCTTGTTTCATTGGTTCTGGAGAAGCAGCATTGGCAGTTGCGGGCGGAGCTGGAGCAGCGCGAGATCGCGATGCGGGCAGAGCTTTTCGCCAAAGGAAGCGAGTCGCAGCAAAAGCTAATTGCTGACTTTGATGCACGCAAGAGCGCAATGGAGGCAGAGTTGGCCGAAAAGAAAGAGCAGATTGCAGACCAGGAACGCGCGCTGCATGAGAAGGAGCGCGCGTTAGCTCGTGCTGAACAGGAGACGGAGAGGGAAACGCTGCGACGGCGCGCAGAGTTGGAGATGCGGGCCAGCGAACTCCAGAGTGAGGCACAGGCGGGGCAGAAGCTGCGGCGGGGCCTCGAGGAAGAAGAAAAGGCGCTAGCGCAGCGTCGCGCAGGTGCAGAGGAGTTGCAAAGGGCGCTGGAGGCGCGTGAGGATCTCTTGGCGAAGTCGTCTCGCGACGTCGAAGCGAGGGAAGCGGCCGCTGCTGGCGAAAAGAAAAGACTGCAGCAGATGGAGGCAGAGTTGCGTGAGAAGGAGGAGTTTGTCGCAGGACGCGATGCGCAGGCTGAGCGGCTCTCTCGGGAATTAGTGGCCGAAAAGCAGCGTCTGGTGTCGGAGCAGCAGAAATTCTTCGCTGAAGAGGTCGCGGGGGAGCGCGACAAGCTCGCGACAGAACGCAAGCAGCTGGAGGAACAGTATCGAGCGCGGGCTGCTGAGCTCGAGGAGGAGTTCTCAAGGAGATCAGCGGCGATTACAACAGAGCTGAGCGAGGAGCGACTGGCATTGTCGCGTCAGAAGCTGGAGCTTGAAAAAGCTCTAGCCCAGCGTAGCGAGGATCTCGAAAGTGCCGCCAGCAGCGAGCGCGCGAAGCTCGCAAAGCTCCGCAGCGATGGTGAGTCCGCTCTACAGGAACGAACACGCGCACTAGAGCGTGAGTTCGCGGAGAAGGGCCGCAAACTCCAAGACGAGGCAGCTTCGGAGCGCGCTGCTGCATCCACAGAACGGCGTCAGCTGGAAGCAGATCTTAGAGACCGCATTGCGACTGCTGATTTCGAAGCCGACAAGGTCCAGGCGGCTGCGAAAGAGGAGCTCACACGAAGGAAGCAGGAGCTGGAGCAGCAATTTGCGGCGAAGTGCGCACAGCTGGAAGCGGACAGCACTGGGAGTCTAGCCGTGCAGCGATCCGCAGTTGAGCAGCAGCTAGCTGAGCGTGCGGAAAAAATGGCGAAGGAGGCGTCTGAGCGCGAGGCTCGGGAGCGCGCAGAGCTTCGGAGCAAGGCGGAGCGCGAGCTAGCGGACGCAAGGAACGCGGCTACACAAGTACTCGAGCGTGACCAGAGCGAACTCCGCAAACGGCAAGATGCGGTTCAACGTGAGCGACAGACGCTGCAAGCCGAGAGCGTGTCGACGCGTGAGGAGTTGTCACGGCGTAAGCAAGAGTTAGAAACTCAGTATTCTTCCCGCTTCGCTGAGGTCGAGAGCACATTGGCTGCAGAGCGAGAAGACGCTGCACGGCAAAAGCGTGAGTGGGAGGCCGCTTTGCGCGCACGCGAGGCTGAGCTGGACGCCGACCGGGATTCCGTCTCCCGCCAGCGTCGACAGGTGGAGGACACTCTACGAAAGCGTGTTGACGAGCTGGAAACGCAGCTGGATAGCGAGCGTGCCGCTGTTGCAGAGACACGGCGGCAGATGCAGACTGAGCTGCGCGAGAAACTCGCGCAAATGGCCACGGATTTCGAGAGAAAGTCCTCAGAAATCACTGGTGAGCTCTCCGAGGAGCGCGCAAGCGTACATCGGCAACGCCTCGAACTGGAAAGACAGTTAGCGGAACGGCAGACGCGGCTGGAAGCGGAGCACGCTGAAAGTGCCGCAGCTGAGCGCGCGCGCTGGAAGCAGGAGGCCGATCGGCGCGTCGCCGAAGTCGAGCGCCTGCGAAGTGAGGAGGTCGCAAGCGAAAGAGAACAGCTTGCGAAGACACGTCGCGAGCTTGAGCGAGACCTTCGGCAGCGGCAATCTGAGCTTGAACAAGAGAAGAACGAAGTCCACACTCAGAAACGCGAATTAGAGAAGGAGTACCGCACTCGCATCAACGAAGTGGAGTCGGACATGCTGAATCGGTCGAACATCTTTGCGTCCGAGCTGTCCGAGGAGCGCTTGGCACTGAGTAGGCAGCGGTTAGACCTCGAGCGGGAGCTTGGCGAGAAGCTGCAGGCGGAGAAGCAAGCTGCTGCAAAGCAGCTGCAGGCGAACTACGACACGAGGCTGAAGGAGCTCCAGCGGGATCAAGCAGAGAATCTGAAGACCGAGAAGCAGCGACTAGAGGATCGTATGAAAGCAGAAAGAGACCGCTTCGACTGGGAAAAAGCTGTTATGATAGTAGATACCCGACTACACTTCTTGATGGAGTGTTTTTAAGCATTCACGAATGAATGTGATTGTCATAGTCTATCTTCGTGTTTGATTGTGTCATTCGATCGAGTGCTGTTGTACTAGGCAAAAAACGTGCTTGATGCTTTTTAGCTGGACGTTTAGAGAAATAGTTCTTCTTCCACATCTACCTCTTCATCTGCGGATTTTGAACTCTTCCCTTTGTTCCTTCATATGAGAAGCTATCCGTGGGGAGCGGCACCGAGCTGAACTGGCTCATGCTGAGGCCCTGCGCGCAGAGCGGCAAAAGGTCGAAGAGACCTGGCGGGCTGAGCGGGAGCGCATCGAGTCGGCTTGTGAGGTCGAAAAGCAGCGTTTGCAGATGGAGCATGGTGAGAGGCTGCGGGCCGAAGCACTTCGTCTCTCGAATGAAAAGAACGATGCCGTGAGCGCCGCCGTGCGAGAGGAGACACGGCGGCTGAAAGCGCAACAAGCCGAAGAACTGCGAACAGAGGTGCAGCGCCTCGAGAGCGAGTTCTCTGACCGATTGCGCACTGAGCGGCTCCGGCTGGAATCGGAAAGTGCGGAAAAGCTCTCGAAATTCGAGACTGCGGAAGCTCAACGAGCGGAGACGGAGCTTGCCGACCGGCTGCGTACGGAGAAGCACCGCGTGGAAAGCGAGTATGCGGAGAAACTGCGAGCGGAGAAGCACCGGCTAGACCTCCTACAGCAGGAGGAGGTGCGCGCGGAGCGTTTGCGTCTCGAAGAAGAAGGCCGTGCAGACCGGCATAGGCTAGAGCTGGATTTCGCGGAGCGATCGCGAGCCGAGCGCCACCGATTAGACTTGTCCTTGCAGGACGACTCGCGAGCGGAGCGACACCGGCTAGAGTTAGAGTTCAACGACAAGCTGCGGCAGGAGCGAGCGCGGCTTGAGGCCGAGGCAGCCGCCGAGCGCGCGCGGGCGGAGGCGGATCTGTCGTCGCGTCTAGAGGAGCGCCACAGAGAGACCTTGGAGAAGGAGCGGCAGCGACTAGAGGTTGCGCAGCAAGAAGAGCTGCGGGCGGAGCGGAGCCGCCTAGAGCTGGACATGCGTGCCGAACGCAGCCGACTCGAGGAGTCTGCGCATCTCGAGAAAGCAGCCCACGAACGTGTTGTCAGCGAGCGAGTACGTGCTGAAGTCGAGGAGAAGAGCCGTCTGCGCGAACAGGAGTTGGAACAAGATGTTGCTCGTGTCACAGAGGAGATGGACCGGGAGTGGAAACTGAAGGAAGCGATGCTCGAACAGCAGTGCAAAACGCAAATAGAGGAGGCCCACAAGCAGCTCGACTCCGAGCGGCTGCGGCTCGAAGACGAGAAGGCTGCGTGGCAGCGGCAGTTAGACGTCGACAAGCAGTCGTTACAACGCCAATTTGACGCGGATAAACAAGCCTTGCAAAGGGAATTTGAGACTGATAAGCTCGCTCTTAAGAACACGCTAGAACAGCGGTTCCAGGTGGAAAAGCGGGAATGCGAGGAGCGTGCCCGACGCGACCATGTAAGCGGGGAGGAACGCTGGAGAGCCGAGTTGCAGAGGGAGTACCAGCTGAAGGAAACGAAGATGGAAGAGCTCCTTGCTAGTCGCGAACAAGAGCTGCTTCGCATCGGCAACGAGCTTGAACAGGAATTTGAGGAGAAACAACAGGCGCTGGCAGAAGAGCGGCGACGCTTTGAGGAGGACGCCACGCGAAAACGCTTGGACCTCGAAAAAAGCTTTAGCAATGACCTCCACGAGATGCAGGAACAGACCCGTCGAAAAGAAGGCGAAATAGACGAGCGCAGACGAAAAATGGTAATCCTCTTTTGACTATCCAGACATGACATTTTCTAGGATGACTCTACTTTTTCAACGAGGATAATGAAGGTGAAGATGCAGGTGATAGAGCTTCATACGACTAAAAAACGATCCTCCTCGTTGGTCCGTTCTTCATCTTGCAACCTTTCATGAGACTTGTTCATCCTCTGATATGAAAAATCTTTTCAGGAAGAAGAGCTGTTGAGCCTGAATCGCAGTAAGGAGCGCGAGTTGGAGCAGCGCGTGCAGCAGATGGAGGCTAGCTTTGAGGAGCGATGGCGGCGGCGGGAACAGGAGCTTCTTGCCAAAACAGATTCAGACAAGGTCGAACTCTCCCGCCGACGGCAGGAACTCGAAGCCCATAGTCGGGTACAAGAGGAGGAGCGAGAGCGCGAGTATCGCCGCCGTCAGGAAGACTTGGCTGCGAGAGAAAAGGCCCTAGCGGACGAGTGGGAAGCGCGGCGGGCCACGGCTGCCGCGACAGCGGAGCAGCGAGAGATGGAGGGCGAGCGCAGGCGGCGGTCGCTGCTGGAGACTCTAGAGATCGAGCGCGAACAATTAGCGAGGGCACGCGAGGATGCAGAGGCGCGGTTTACGTCACGAGAAACGGAACTAGTGCGCGAATACGAGCAGCGTGAACGCCACTTACAAGAACTCCTCTCCGATCGTGAGGAACGCGCCAGAAAGAACGAAGAAAAAGCTACGGAAGGTACACATCATCGTGATAGCAGAGCTAAAGTTTTTAAATATCTGAGACCCCTTAATTCAACATTTGCTCCTAGTACGTAGCCCTTTTCCTAAGCTCAATCGAATTGCAAATGAACCTTTCCCAGATCTGTCAGCTGTGAAGGAAAGAGAGGATCGCGTAGCCAACGAAGAGCAGGCTTTAAGGGAGGAGCTCGCTAAAGAGGAGGAACGGTTACGCTCTGAATTCGAGCAAGAAGAGTTGCGATTACGTGAAGACCTCGAGCAGCAAGAGCAAAATATGCGCTCTGAAATCCGCGGTGAGGAGGAGCGCGTGCGTGCACTCTTAACCGAGGATGAAGAGAAGCTGCGTCGAGCTGAGGCGGACTTCTCAGAAAAGTACGAGAAAGCTGTAGCCGAGTGGGAGCAATTCCAGAGCGAACGCTCAAGTTTACAGTCCCGTGCCCGTGAGTTGGAAGCCGAGGAGGCAGCGGCAGCGACGCGTCTGGTCGACGAACGGCGCGGTCTCGCCGATGAGCGCAGTGAGCTGGAGTCGCTGCGCGCCACAGTAGCAGCCGAGCGCGAACAGCTAGAGAGCAGTGCGGAGGACCAGCGGCGCGAGCGTCGCGAGTGGGAGCTAGAGCGGGAACGGCTGCTCGAGCGCGTCGCAGCGCTAGGAGACGGCACGCCGGAGGAACTGCAGCGCTACCGTGAACTGAAGGCCGAACTCGAGTTGGAGCAAGAAGTCGTCCGTTTTGAAAAGGCAACCTTGTTCGAGAAGGAACAGGCACTGGAACAGGAGAAAGAGAAGAGCGCAGCGGAGTATGCGGCGGGAGTCGAAAAACTTCAGGCTCGTGAACGCGAGATCAGACAGCGGGAACAAGCAGTGGACGTGACTCGACAGAAGCAGGAACTAGAGTTCCGATGGAAGAAGGACGCTTTAGAGTCAGCGAAGCATGCACTGGCTGGAGAGATTCAGCATGTCAAATCACAACAGTCTCCTGCGGCCGGCGACGTTGAGGATCAACAGATGAACGCGTCGTTTCAGTCACAACAGGGTAAAAGAGGAGCATCGCGACCAGCGTCGCCCTCCAAGCGGCAGACAGAGAATATGCTGAACAAAAGTCATGATCTGAACGGTTTGCTTCGACAGATTGAAAACGCAGATCGCTCACGCAGCGTTTCTGATCTATCCGCCACAAAACGCGCAAATAATAACACTGCACGATTCAACACGCGAGGACCCCGCGGAGGTGCAACGAACAACAGTAGAACCACTGGTTTTGCAACATCTACGAGTCAACATCAGCACCAACAGCGCCACCGTGTTGGAAGTGGTGGCTCCGACAGCGCTTTTTTGGAAAATGACGATCCAAACGCGTTCGAGTCCTATGAAGAGGTATATTCTGCGCGCGATGACCTGGACTTGCCTGATAGAGGCTCCTCTACTCGTTCGACCGCCTTTCGGAAAGGACCCATCATACGAAATTTGTTGCAGGAATAGGCTGCTTGCTAGTTTTGAGGAGACTTCATCTGCGATAGTTGTACTTATGTGTACGGAGACTCAAACGAAGATGAACTACGTCGACCAAGTACTTTTAGCAGAAGTTGCTTCGGGAATCACTATTTTTTTTTTGTGCGTAAAAAGCCAGGCCGAAAATACAGTTACAGTTACAGTTACATTACCTACAAGCTTACTGTAATTACTTCAACGATGATTTCGAAAATAACAGATGAAGGATTGCCGTTCAATTCTTTCAATTTTTATTCCCTTATGATTCAAATCCTTATTTGGTGCGCTTGCGCATGAAAACGATTACTTATGCTTGATATGATTCGCAGTTTTTCGCACGTTTTTGCAGAAACCTTATAGTGTAGCAAAATGCTTCCTCTATAACATTCGATGTCATCTTACGAGTAACACTCTGTTCATATGGGAGAGCTATTTTATCACAGGGAGACTGATCCACCACATTCATTCCTCTGTGCTACGATATCGACGAAGTCGTAGTAAGTAACCTTGGTATGCATTACATCTTCATAGGGGTGAAGATGGACCTCCTTGTTTCTGCTGAGTATTCTAAGTGCCGAATCAAGTGATTTCAAAACATGATTCCTTTCTCTCTCAGACAGGCGAGCTTTGACGTTCACAGATGAAGATGGTCAGTGAGAAGCCAATAAGATTGATATGAACAAGAGTCCGTGCTGCGGTATTTACAATTACAGTTTGAAGTGGTGGTAACTACGACCACCTTACGAGCAAGATTCCACGAGAAGGATGAGAATCGATATCTCTTCTAGGAGGATTTCATCAGCACGGCTCCGCGACCACTTCCTGCGGGGTGGTTGTGGGTGACTATCTCTTGGTGTGTGGCCTCCTTCAACGAACATGAGGATGGGTCGATCTAAAAGTGTGCCGCGCCTTCGGACCATTACATCGGTGATGCAGTGACGGTGGAAGAGCGAGCGACGACGTCACAGACAAAATCGGGACAGGAGTGTCCCGAGGCTGGTTTTTTCACGGCTTTCTGTAGGAAAATTTTTCGATCAATGCGAGGGAGAAAACTATTTCCATTACCCATAAGATAGCAGTTGGTTCGCGTATCTCTCTAAAGTGTAGGAAAAAAAGTTGCGGAGGAGGAGTTTGGCAAAAGAGCTTTTCCAAAGTCCTCTCGGCCAAGTAAAAGAAAACGATGACAAAGAAGAAACAAAGTAGCAGTTCGAGTTTTGTTGGAGATCATTAAATCGTGTTCTCATTTTTGTCGTGATTTGTGAGGACTACGTAGACTTGATCGATTAATCCATCAGTTACATCAATAATAAGTATCGTTTTCATCTTTAATGTACACCTCACAAAAAAACAAGAAAAACCACCATGGCAGGCTTAGGAGGGGATACGTTTTTGACGTCCGTGAAGGAGAAGAAGCTCGTTCTAGCATCCGTTCCGGGCGCTGGACCCCGGATAGTTTCTCTCGCGGACAAACTGAAGAGCCTCGCGCAGAACTTGGACGTATCAGTTTCGACACTGCTCTCCGAACATGAGAAAGATTTTTTTTAAGGCTTGAAGACTTAATATAGTTTTTTTTTGACATTTTTGTGTGTCCGTGTCCGTCATAGAGTAGAGTTTTCCATACTTACATCATACACTATCGGGTGAGTAGGAAAGTGTATCTTCATGTACTTATTTTCACAATGCTCCTGTGTCATGGAGTGGATGAGGCGGTGATGGGTTTTGGGAAACATTTTTAGACGGGTCTATTCTCCGGAATATCTTCCTAATGTCGCTGCCACTTGGGCGAGAGCACTTGTTGAATGATACTTCATACATGTGGTCAAAGGGGTCACAAAGGACTAGGCTGCACCTGGCGGCAGTCGTGTCAGATGTTTTCTGAGCCCAGACTTCTGGAGCCCTGGCCGCTGCCTGTCGCAAGCCAGAAATCTCTTAATCTTAATCTTAATCACAGCATGTTGAACAAGAGCAACATCATAACTACTCTAATCCTTTCTTGCGTACAAGACGCATATGTACCAGATTCAAAGGGAGTTTCGAGCATTGAAAGAACGAGCTGACGAGGAAGTGCTAAAGACCAGGCGCGATGCGAAAATCCAGTCTCTGGAAAAAGTATCTTGAAGGCCGATATTGATATTTATTATTTCATCTTCATAAAATATATAGAGCTATACACCGGTTAGTTTTCACCTCTACAAATCTAGGCTTACCCCGTGCAACAATAAATCAGAGGCACGTCAAGATCACTGAATAAAGTCGACTGATCAAACTCTGATGCTCCTTTCTTTTGGTCCAAGTGTCGAACGAATTGTTACTAGAGCTAGCGCGATTATCCAATAATTACTTCCAAAGGTTCAACATCGAATCTAAACCGTCTAAATTCCTTCCTCAGGCTTATTATTATTTCAGCATAGGTATTTGGACATGCAACTATAGATATCTTCATATTTTATTTACCGGATGACCAGCAGGCCAGGTTTCAATTATTGATTATCGTCCTTAGATTTAGAAGGAGAAGAATCTCCCAATATGAACAACGCCCTCTACTGCCAGGAACTGGAGTGGTTTATGACTGAGGCTTTGCGACTTGACGAGTTGTGTAAGCAACACAAGCGGGAGGTAGATAAATGGCGAGCGAAGGCGGAGGCTTTAGAGGAGGATCGGTACTTTTTGGAGGATCAGATCAAAGGAGCAAAGAGGCAAAACAAAGTCTTGAAAGCTGCGGTGGAGCGTGCACAAGCGAGCACAAAAGTACTTGTTTCTGTGCAATTATGGGTTCTTGTTTATTAGCTAGGTAGGCTACCTTTGTGCCATTACTTTTGTACTGTAGATGTATGTATCTTGTCACTATAACTACAAATGTAACGGGAGAAGAAAATATTCTACAATCGAATGCGATCGCGAGTGCTCCTCGTCTTCAACGCGCACTATCTCTCGCATCAAAATGAAGGTTGCGCTACGAAAAGATCAAGAGAACCAAGAGGCGCATAAGGCAGGAAAGGATGCTGCAGAGGCAGCGAACAAGGCACCACATGCAGCGGATCTTGAAAAATTGGCATACGTGGACGCTATCCTTATGATTGTCGACTTTTTCTTTTTGGAATATTAAAATCTCGCAAGGGGTTATATTTAGATCTCAATTTATTTTTGGGGGTAGTGGGTTCACTCATAAGGTAGAGCAGCCAGAAAAAACTACTGGGCAATCTCAGTAGTTTTTTGGCTGCTCTAAGTTATTTCTTCACCTCTTGTTACTGGTTTGGTTTTCTCCCTGTCTGCCCGTCACAACTCTAATTCGCGACGACTACAAGAGACTTTGCGGGAAGAGCAAGCGCGAGCGAGGTCCTTGAGGAGTACACGAGCCGACCACTTCTCCCGCAAAAGCGGGCTCGAGGAGTTCTTTCTACAATGCATAGACGAGAGCAGGAAACAATTGGGAAAAGGAAGGTATTTGTTCTCCCTTCGACTACGAACAAAAAGTAGTAGCACTTAAACTGAATTGTAGTTCGCTTTTCCTGTGATCAAAATTTGAATTTCTTCGCCTTGCCCGACGAGACCTGTGTCGCGCCATTTTTGTGATCAGGTATCCTCCAAACATCGAGGCAATCTTATCGAGTGAAGAAGCGCTGGTGTTCTTATACGAAAAGCTATTTCCGCAGAGAGCGGGCTTGCCCGATAAGATTCGAGTCAACAGCACCAACTAGTGGCGATTAAGTTTGGAGGAAGAGTGGTTTTGGGACACATGAGGATGATTCGGAGACACCTGTGGATTAGGGTTGTAGACCATCCACCACACGCCGAAGGTCAGACTTTGCTCCTTCACGCTACAGTGACGTCGGAAGGGAGCCGATGAGCCGCGGGGAAATTGAAGGGGTCTGTCACTCATTGGTCAATATGATCTGCCTATGATGTTGACTGATCCCCACGATAGGTGAAGGTCAAAATGCTCCTTCTCTACCTCATGAGCTTGAAGATTGCCACAATTCTGTAACTTGTTGATAGATCTACTTTGTCCAAAATGAGACCCATTACCACACACCATCGATCCCCGTGCCGAAGCTGTACACTAAGAGATTGAAGACCGCCGATGAGACGGTGAGTGGCTTTGAAATCCATTACAACATTGCCTCCTGTTCTTTGAGTGATTACGAGACATCGGAGTGGAGATGATAGTATGAGTTTTTGCTGTCTTGAAAACCTGGAAAATCTGCCACGAAAAAAGTAGAAGTATTGTATTGTGACTACAGCAGCTGCATCCAGCAAACCGCTATGGCTTCGAGAATCTGTGTGTGCTTGTGATGCGTGTCATGCATGACTGAGTTCAGAAGATCAAAGCAGGACTTGGTTCGTCGCGATGAACATCTTCATACAATCTATGTCCAAACGATGCTGAGTGATGCTCAGCTGGGAGGGCGGGTCCAGCAACGTGAGGCGAAAAACCCCGTAGGTCGCACTTCAAGCATGCTGCGCTCCGAAAAAGAATGACCGCGAGTGGGAAAAAGAAGGGCAAGGCATATTCGAGCCGGAAACTTTAAGGCTGATAGTTTTAGTTTAGTATTAATTTTTACTCTGGGAGTGTTACGCAAGAAGATCCAAGATGTATTGAAATTCAGAAGTCGACGAGATCTACGACGTCGCGGAAAACGAATATAGAAGATAGAAAAATATGTTACATGTGCTTGCAACAAATATATGTAGGTGTGCGATAAGTGGTAATAGTAGCAAGGACGATATTTTATGTTTTTCTTTTTGCTTTTGCAGTAGGATAGAAAAACAGTTGATGTGGGTGGAATTGGCTCATCCTTCTAATGTGAGAGTGAGGCAGGGCGTCCTCCTTCCAGCAGCGAAGTTGCTCCGCGTTCGGCTAATTCCGTCGGCGGAGGGACACTTGTGCAAGAGGGCGGGCGGGGCTTATTATCCGCGCGCACTCCCAGTTCCACATCTTCATTGGATGAGCGCTCTTCACTCGAGAATGCGCGTCCGAGCAGCACGACCGATCAGGATCATGCAGGTGGGACGCGGGACTGGTGGTGCAAACGTCGTGATGGGCTGGCAGAAGGAGGAAAAAGATCAGGAGGTGGCAATAACAGCAGTAACAATCAGACAACTAAAGGAGAAGCGGCCCCTTCGACTCCCGTCCAAACGACCAAAGGCACTCCTTATCCGAGCAGGGGCAAAGCCCACAAGACGTTACAGCACTCGCATCGAAAGACGGAATCGCCGCCACTTCCTCGTCCTGGTGTGTCATTTTCAGCATTGAAGAATGCAACGACTGATCCGCAGAAAGCACGAGTTGAATCCGCCTCTGCGTATGGGACGGCTCAGTTGTGCCCTGCATCAGTGCACAGCAACGTTCGAAATGTTGATACTCCGGCTAGCCGATTTTACCGCGACTCGCTACTTTCTGCTTCTCGTGCAACTGCTCGTGCAGTTGTAAGTAAGATAGAAAGCTGTGTCTTTCGGCGTGATCCTCCACCTAGAAATGAAGCGACACAGCAGTACGTCTCGTCGCCAGAGGCTCGTCCACCGGGCCACAGTAACAAGGTCGGGCTCTCTGCAACGCCGGACCACGTGTGTAGGAATAAGTTCGTTCCTGGATCGCGATCATCTGCCACAAGAACAACAAGAACATCGAACGATCAATCGAGATATTCACGAACGCCGACAAAACCTTATTCGGGCTCGCCGCGTCCAAGCCCGCTTTCCAAGAATAGCCCTCTCCGACCCATTTATCTTGAGATGCAGGAAAACGAAAGCTCTGCAAAACCTCTTATTAGTCATAACGACAAGGGGACAACTACAACAAGAGGTACTACCTGCTTATGCAGTGTGGAGTACTTGTAATAGAAAATATATTTTTCAGATTGGACTTGGAATTTTGTTTTATCAAGAATGCGATAGTGAATGCTAGAGGGATTTTGCGCTTTTGTGGGTCTAGTTGTGTTAGAACGAAGATACAGTTCGACAAATTTTTTCATTTGGCATGAAGAGTTCATTGATGCATGTTGTAGTTTTTGTTGAATATGCTAGAATCAATGAATGTTCATATCGTTGTTCTTGCTGACAGATCGCCACTTCGGAGCCAGGGCCGGGCGTCAGGACGAGTTCCGGACAACGAATAGAAGAGACACAGACACAGTTTTTTCGAGGAAGCTGAATGTTGGGTATTCGGATTTCTCCACGGTTAGCAGAAATCAGAATCAGAGGGTTCCCGGACCAGCGCAGACGAAATCGTCGGAAAAACGAAGTCCTTCCGGTTTCTGGCAGTCCTTTCTCTAAGGCTGAACAAAACTTAAACTATTTCAAGCATATCTGGGATAAATGGCAAGAAAGAGATACGACTCATTTTTTTATTATTTTGATCGTGAGATTGATGAATTCTTTGACACAGGTGGGACATGTATGGTGAAGTTCTTTTTCGCAGCTGCAATGTTCAGCCGCTGTCGTGGTAAATAGACTTTTTGACAACTTGTTATGCGCTTCACCTCGAAGTCATAGCATCCCCGGAGCATGCGCTGCGCAGGTTCGTACCTGCAGGAAGTCCCTTGTTGCCTATGTATACGTTAGGGCGTTGAATAATATTCCGTCCGAGGTAACTAAAACTAAGCAGGGTAAATGCTGTCAATGTCGCGGCTTTGTCGTGATCATTTTCAGATAGAAACCCTACGGTCCTCGTCAAGAAAGACGATATCAGAGGCACGCGCATGACGTAGCTAAGCATTGACTTGAATAAAGAATACTTAAAGAAGATATCTGCATTTTTTGGTCCTCTGTTTTCAAGGGGAAAACAGGCCAGAAATGATCAGAAAAAGGACGGAAACCTTGATCTTCTAAGAATGCGGGGTCTCACGTCGCCTCGCGCAGCAGCAAGGCGTGCATTTGATCGAAAGCGGCGCGCGAGGTGGTGCAAAGGGGTGCGCGGATTGCTGTCTGCAGTTCGCCAATATTTTAACCAATTGAGCGGCTGTTGCTTTAGATGCCTACTGAGCTGTTTGTCTTCGAAGTGGAGAGTTAGATTCCCGAGGACGGCTTTATCAAAATGGCCGAACGCGTCTTGGGTTTCGATCCTGGGCTTCGTGGGTGTCCTGGTCTTAACGAGCACCTTTTTGGGCTGCCTCATCTGGTGGATGCTCAGCTTCTATTCTCCAACTGCACGAGCAAGCTCGCCATTCACGCCCGCGTCAAGCGGCGAAGCAAGCTCGTTTATCGACTTGCGCAAAAGGCTATCCCCCGAGCCTAGTTCTAATTACGGAAATGGAGCAGCTATTTCCGGAGCGTTCAAGAAGTTGCTTTTTGGAATCTACCACTTTTTCTCTCCCCTGTTTACGGATCCAGTTGGCAGCCTATCGAATTTAGTGCGTCAAGCATATGACACAGGAGCAATTCCGGTTCCGGAAGAGGTGCGCGATCCGCAAACACCGATCCGGGATTTCCAGAGGTTGTATAGCGACATTGTGAAGCAGATATCTGACGACATCGATCAAGATGATAGAAGCAGCGCGGTCGGCAGCGACGATGAGATGTCGCGGTGGCCAAGCCCCTCTGAGAGGAAGGGCTTTCGGCTGCGGATGCTCCTGGGTTGGGACGGGCGCGATGGTCAAATAGAGTTCCAAGCCTCATTCAAGAACTTGTTGGAAGATTCATCAACGCTAGCTTTGGGTAGCATGCATGGCCAACAACATCTAGAGGGATTTAGAAACCCATTTGTGTGGCGGGGTCGACCAATATACTCGCGCCTTTTGTCGTTGCGCCTCAGAAGTGAAGAGTATTCACTTTCACTCCCATGGAAGTTGCAGGAGCTAGCACAGCACGACCGGCGGGACGATTCGCTCAAGTGGCGTTTCGCTGTCAGCCAATTACCGCGAATTTTCACTCCTAGTGTTTTGCACCCAAGTGCCTATGCCATCGATGTATTCTCCGAGCCGCACATTTATGACAAATCAGTTGCCTGGATGAGTTTGACCATAGTCACAACCTGCTGATGATTAAATTGCAGTAAAGAGTAAGTTGTTCTAGCACGCATTGGCTGGATCTATCGCATAGATTTCCGTGCGTTTTAGATTGTTATAGAGGTCTACGGCGCGGGCGCGCCTTGTGGTTATGATGGGGTCAGAGAAAGGTAGGCGATGAGCTTTCATGTTTTAGGAGGGAACCGAATTTACCCATCCGAAATCAACCGCTTATTGTTTCTCTGTGAGTAAAATTTCAATTAAGACGTTCAATGAAGATGCTGTACCTCTACACGACAGTTATTTTCAGAATGTTTCACTGTTTGATTTCTATGTATTGGATGGATTGATGGACGCCTATTTCGGGACTAGTCTAAGATTTTCTTTTCGAAAATGAACTTCCTAGTGAGTGTGAAGAAGCTCCCATGCTTTCATTTTTGTGGCTTTTTTGTCGGCCTGGGGTTTTTGAATCCGCAGACCGCAGCGTCGATGTTGCGCTTGCCTCGCAGTGGCTACAAGCTTCTGCTTCCGATGCCGAGAGGGATCGCACCCAGCACACTCGAGCGACACTTTGAAGAGTGGAGTAAGAAAGAAGGGAAGAGCTTGAGCTATAGCGTGATCCAACAGCTACTACACGCATGGTGGTCTACCGGAGCGAAAAATTTTGCGCCCCAACGGTCACCCATGTTAAGAGTAGTCGATCATTATTTCGCGTGGAGTCCGCCGAAGGAATTCCGCTTAGTTTCTTAAAAGAATTAAGAGAAAAACTTTATAACTTGAGGTGGAATCACTTTCACTCTTCAACAACCACGAACAACAATGATCCGAGCGACACTTCTAAGCATGGGCAATGACGAGGTAGAGAATTTCGATGACGAAACTAACCACGACGAGCAAAGGGAGTCTGATCAGGCGGGTCAAAGATCAAGCTTTGGTGCACCCTTTTTGGATGCCAAAAACCTCTACAGATCTGCATACAAAAGTGACGAGCGAAGAAGTATCCTTTCACTTCCAGCCAAGAAGGGGGAAGAGTCAGCAACAGAGGCCGCTTCGCAGTGGGAGGAATATCAGCAGACCCACTTCACTTGGCTGGAATTTTGCTTGCATCAGCTGTGGCGATCCGAGCTGTTTTTACGTCGCAGCAAGCATGGCCTTCTTCAAGCGGGAGTACTTGCACGCGATTCGGATATCCTTCCAGTCTTGCTGAAGATGATTCAGGACGCACTCGGGGTAGCCGACGACGAAAGTGAGTCTGCATCTGGGACTGGATCTGGCACGCGTCAAGCAGGGGAACAAGCGTACGAGTCGTGCAGAGAAGTAGCGAATAGCGCACGCTCTTGGTTGCAGAACCAGAATCTTCAGCACAACGCGGACGGCGCAGCCAAGCCCGAACCTACCTTTCAAAAATTGATGAAAGAGGAGCCCAATGGTAAACCACATCGATGGGTGAGCCCGTTTGCCAGGTGCGCTCTGTTGGCATTTTTCAAGTCTCGCTTTCAGTCGACTGTTTTCCGATTACACGCGTCGACGATGGAGCAAAATAATGCAGGAGCGGCAAAAGATGAGCATGACGGTGCGGCAAATGATGGACAGGGTGCGGGAGTAGACACCGAGAGCAATCGCGCTGTCCGTGTTAGCTTGGAGGGTGTCGTGCTCCCCGATTCTTCCTTCTTCTCCGCCTCGCCGAACAGCGTTCCATCATCGGCGAAAACCGCAGCCGATGATTGCTTGCAGATCGTATGGGAAATGATCACGGTGGCGAGGTCCAGGCAGGATATTTACGACGAAAAGACGAGAGAACAGAGCCCCGAAGCGTGGCAGAAGCAAGACCACAAAGTCCCGTTGCTTTTGATATCAACTGTGTTACCAAGAGAGTATCACTTCCTGCATTCTTTGGTTTCTGAAAGCGTATTGGGGTTCGCAGTCGGTGCCAAAGGTCTCTACTTTTGGGTGGACCTCTTCAACATTGTGCATGACGTGGAGCACAAGCGTTCAGCGTTCGCAGAGGACGAGTCCAGTGAAGTCTTTGGCGAAAGTAGAGCACTCATTTTAAGGCTTCCGAACATCCATATTGGTCGGTATCCTAGTGCCATCCCAGAATTGGGGGAGTAGGTCTATGAAGCCGTTGTAGATGAGTAGTTTGGGGAAGATCTAAGATTTCGGTTTGAGAAGATCTCTGCAAAGGAAGCTACCCATGATCGTTTCTTGCTGTTCTATGGCGACGGGGTGTGGCGCGCAGACCCAGAGGGCCTCGTTCGATTCTTGCGCAGTAGAACAGAGAGTAAGCAGCATTTTCGTGTCCTTCGCCAGATATGAGAAGTTATACTTTTTCTCAGGTCAGTCATCGTCATACAACTTGTTTCCCAACTTGAACTTTTTACATTCATGCATGTTAGGTCGGCTCCACCACAATTCATGCATGAGACTAGTAAAAGAGAACCCACTCCTCCCACGACCAGTCTCTCGATGAAGAATCGATGGCTCCCTTTGTCATTTGAGTCCGTGAACGTCTTCGCAGCTTTTGAAAGGATAATTTTAGAAGCGGCGGCGAAGAGTGGTGCGCCGCAAACGCTGAAGGAAGCGGGTGTTGGTCATCGCAAATTCATGGAACATCCGCTGGTGGCCGGCATCCTTTCCCTTTTTGAAAATCAGGAGGAGGCTCCATCGTGGTCGTTGTCCTCGTCGTCGTCCACCTCGTCCACCTTGTACGCTGTGTACCGGAAGACGTATTCAGATTGGTACACTGCATGGCTGCTGAGCTTGTTTGGTCTTGGGGGCGACGAAGTGGCGGTGAAGAAGTTCTACGATGATCGATTAAGCCGTCGTTGGCCTTGGTGGGCGACCTTCAGAAAGCTGTCAGCACGCATCTCGAACTGGTTTTTATGACAGGAAAAGGCTCTTTTCGTTCCACTGTGAATATCATGTAAAAACAAGCATGCAAATGGATGTAGTTTCAGTGAATAAGCAGTACCTGGACCACTGGCGACAGTCCCATTACTTCGCAGACAGGATTCATCGCGTCAGGTCTGTACTCAGGAGCATATTCTTCTTCTAAAGTAGACGGGTGACAGGGCATTCGCAGACATGGAAGGGGGTTTTGATACAAAGGCTGAAGAAGTTGGTGCTGGGATAAACGATTTGTCCGCGAAGGCTGGTCGCACGAAGATTGAGGTGGACACCGCCATCGAATTTGACGCCTCGCAGGAGCCGCAAGTCGCACGATCAGCAGTGTTGAAGGTGAACATCCAGCACGGTTCTGATTTAAGGCTTGTTCTGATCCATGCCCTCAGTAAGTGTGGTGCTGTTCCAATAATTTTCTAGAAATCTTCTCATATGTTAAATGCAGATATGTTGATGTTGTTGGGCTTGGGGTTCCATCTTCTCCGCATATAACTCATTACATATAATCACGATGCTATGATTGTAATGCAGCAAGATCACCCTGTCCTAATTCATCTTGTACAAGTGTATATTTTATATTTGATTGAATTTCTCGCATAAGGACAATAAAGAGATGCTTCACCTTCGCTCACGATGAGGTCTAACGAATGTTGCCTTGCGGTTTCAGGAGTGTGACGAAGCGCACCGAGTATCTGAGGAACCGAAAACCGGAGCAGATGTTTCGAGCCCGTCCACGAGCCGTCCTCTAGTTTCGAGTGCCTGTGGCTTACAAGAAGAAGTGCGCCAAGATGTTGAACGTGAGCCAAAAGCGGTTCATGAACCTCCTCCGCCTTCGAATTACGAAACTGTACAAGTCGAGACGATAGACGGAGATGAGGTAGTCAACGCTATCGCGTTTCTTGCAATCCAGTCCAATGATAAGGGTAGAGAAACCGCGCAAAAGATTCAGGCCTTAGTAAAGGGTGCCATGGATTCTCTCTCCAAAGTTTCACAAGACGGACTAGAAGCTACAGGCGGCGTCGACGGTTTTGGGGAACTTCTCTTAAGGAGGATAGAATTCTCTTAATTCATATCTGTGTCCATTCTTATTTCCCTACCCGTTCACGGCGTTTTTCTGAAAAAATCAAGAAAGATGAATCACGGAGAGGTCTAATTTTGGCCAAGACAGTAGACAAGATTACAGATGCCCTGACATCCCTCGGAGGGGAGAAAGCAAAGGACTTCACATCGCCAAGCCATGAGGATGGAATTGACGTCGCCGTGGACAGTAAGGAAATGGAATGAAAATTATTCAATGGCGTCGAACTAGAATAATATGCTCACATCAATATTTCTATGTCATTGTTACATTTAGTTTTGTTTCTGCTTGCGTGTACAATTCGACCCCAAGAAGGCTCAGAGACTGGCGAAGAGCCGCTTTTCTGCTCCTGCCTAAGAGGCCGCCTAGTTTTTTTTTTGACAAGTTAAAGTTTTTTTCTTTTCTCGAAAGATGCGCTCCTTGATGTAGTATTCATGGGTATTCACGTAAAATAGTAGAGGTGATTTCTCTACAACTACCAAGCAACTTACTATCAGATACAGTACTATTATGAATGTGTAGCAGCTGTACTACTATTTCTTTTGCAGCATGATCATCATTCTCTGTACAGGACGAAGTTCTCCTATGCATAAAGTGTAAGAACTGACAAGATACCAGCGATGGATTGGCAGATCAGTGAAAGGTTTTCATGATAGGTATGTTAGCTCGAATTGAAGTTATGGCTTTCGAGGAAAGCGAAGCTTTTCGTTTAAGCAGGACTGAGCGAGTGAGTCGGTGAGAACTTCCCATCATCCCAGCAGGGGGCCGCGCATCCTACACGCGGGCACTCGTCCACTCTCCAAGCTCCTTCCGTCCATTCCCCAGGCTCCATTCAACCAATCGCAAAGCTCCATTCAACCATACGAGTTTCTTTCTTCTCCCACCCACCCTCTCCAAGCTCGAACCATTCCACGTCCTCATTCCACACTCGGCCTACGGCGGACAGCGGGTTAGTTCTCACCATCAGCATAGCCTCTTTTGTGAGTGCGCAAGACTCGCCACCTCTGTCCGTCGAATAGGCTAGTCTGGAATGCTGGTCAGCGGGCAACGTATCTTTCTCTAATTATAATATGAGCGAGCTTCAATAGGATTTTTTTCAGAGTCCGGATGCTTTTCGTCCCAATAACATCATACAACAAAGAAACCTTGATACTTCTAATATGATTAATTTGTTCTACCACGAACGTAGACATTTTGTAGAGGAGCGTGATCGGTCCAAGACTTTCTCCTTGCTTGCTTTTGGAATTGTGCTATCAATATTTTTCAGGAAAATTAGAAGCTTGAAGTACAATGCTATGCTTGTCACCATCACTCAAGAAAAAGAAACCGTCGTTGGTTAGCCAGTAGAGCAAAAAAAAAGTCTCATGTCGGTGCGGGTGCATATCGATGCTGCGCCAATGACGGGCGGGGGGGTTCTCTCGTAGTTTTTGTCGCACTGAGCAGCCCTCTATTTTTTGAATTTGGATTTGCTTGGATTCTACTCATCGTTCTTAGTATCGATTCTTCACTTGTCTAGTTTTATGTACGATGTTCGCTACCCTTGTCTATTTCTCACGAACCGGTAGGCTGGCTATGGCTTTCAAATCTGCATATCAAACAGGAGGCGCAAACTTATATCGATAGTACAAGTCGAAAATAACCAAAATAAACGCTTGAGCAACTTATACAAAGATATCAAGCGGTCGGCGATACCGTTTAATCTAATTGAATACGGTTACCAAAAAGAGTTTGTTTGTATTTAGCAAGGTCTGTTTCTTTTTACCCGATCTATCTGTTGCTAGTGTAGTTATGTGAGTGATCCCTTATTCAAGTAGGTTCTCTTCGTCAGTAACTTCACTCCACGCTGAGCAGGCATGTAATACCCTTGCAGGTCGTCGCACTTGCTTCTAGGGCCCTACATTGTTAGGTTGTGCCTTATTTGTTCTACAGAGGCTATTGGCATATAGTCCTCTCAGATAGTCTTAGGGTTTGGCCGTTGTGACACGGTCTTCTTGCTCTCCCGGTATGTAAATTTTTACGGAGATATGTAGGTAGTTGAATGGGAAGCAGCATGTAGTCCTATGGAAAAAAAAACGACGCAGAACTTGCGCGAGTAATGAATGAATGAGTGATGTGTTAAGATGTGCACCGTTATAGTAGGGATAATAGGATATAAGGTGGATAGACTTGTATATAAAAAGTCAAGTCTTGTTTTTAGTGATAGTAATCGCGATTGCGTGCGTGGCCGTTGTAGGAAGTATGTCATCATCAACAAGAACAAAGTACCCGGTACATTAAATGAAAATCGAAATTTCAAGAAAAATTACAAAAAACGGGAAGACGCGCATTATAACTCGTGGTCATAAGAAGATGCTAGATACTTTTGTTGAAGAAACAGTAGATCGAGGGTATTATTCAGAACGCAAAGCGAGATTGGTAATATTTTGTAGCTTGATCTGCAACGATAAGTAATGCTTGTATGATGAACATAAAGTGTGTGTACGAATCATGTGATACTATTCGTTGATGAAAAAGTATGAAAGTTTTTTCCGAAGCTGCTGGTCGTGTGTCGCGATTCTACACCCGATATCCACGCTTCGCGCCCCTCCTCGCTGGTATCCATCTCTACGGGGCTACTGATATCGTGGCGAACCGCATTGATTATGGCGAATAGAAGCCTGACGCTCAAGGCTACAACAGGGACTGGTACTCGAGATTCGCTTGCAAACGGCGGCCTAGAAGTTTTTGGAAGTGGAGTCGTCGAGTTTATTAGTATGAAGTGGCCTGCGCTAAGGCTAACATTCGATGAAGAGACTCATGATCCATTGGGTAAGTATTTCACAGATTCTAATTTGTGCATTATTTGTCGGAGCCGAAGCGCCTAAACCCGTGTCGGACCTTGGGGGTCATGTCTGCCGCTCCTATCTGCAATGGAGCACTCATTTTTATGGACTAAGAAAGGACTAATCGCTGTCGCTCTAGTTTTTTTTTCGCAGCGTGTCTGAGTCTGATGCTCCGCCGAGTGAGAAGTAGAGATTGTACCTCGAGGGATTAATATGAGATCGTACCTTCTTCACACCCCGTTTCCCCTGTTCGTCGTTTGTTCTCGTTCCTTTCTTCATGTTTCACGCCTACCGAGCAGCCGACGCTCTTTTCGGGAGTAGCGTGAAGAGATTTTGGCACGACGTTGTCCCGAAAGTGCTGTTTATGCAGCTTGTCTGGACGCCAACGAGCATAGCCTTGTATGTCTTCTGGTCCACGACATTTCATCTGTTTTACGAAATCATCTGGGACAGACTTTACGCTATGCGCATGGGCATGCCTTCACACGGAGAACAAGTCTCGAACTCAGGTATGGTGGTCACAAGTATTATTTCATTATCAGGGAATCAAGAAAGTCAACACGTGATGAACATAGACGCTTTGTCGTCTACTTGTCGGGCAGTAGCGGAACAAGAAAAGTCGCAAAATCAGCAAGGACATGAACAAGAAAAAACAGTGGACGTTTCAGACGCACGTAACCGCGGATCTAGGATTCCGGTGTGCCTTGCACGGGTAGGTGAATCGCTGACGAACATGGAGGTCACCGATTTTGAAGTTGTAAAGCTAGATTGTACAATCGATAATGGAATAGAGACGGACAAAGGAAAGCAGCACCAGCAGAAGCAGGACCTTGCCAAGAATGCTAATACCTCTTGTTCGGGAGCAACCTGGATGACTCTCCGTGAACTGGAGCGATTGAAATCCGAAGTGGCACGTCTTCATCGGACAAGTCTTCAGCGGAGAGCGAATCTTGTGTCGGAGGACCAGGAGGAGAAACCTACGGGATTATCAAAATTTACAACTACGAGCAGTAATACGGCCAAGGACCACACTGCTGCAACAACTGTTACGGTAGAACAAGAACATTCCCCGACTTCTAGTCGTCCCACGCATGATAAGCTGTCGTCCATGTACAGTGTCGTGCCTCGTCTGGCCATGCAAAGACTGGAGGATACTTTTGCGGAGATTTTTTTGACATCATGGTTTGTGTGGCCAGTCAGCGATTGCTTGAATTTCCGCGTGATTCAGCGACATTTCTCACCACATTTTAGGGCCACGTGGGATGCTATCGTAGGCCTCTTTTGGAACACATATCAAAGCTATGCTACATTCAAAACTTCCTCCACCTCCTATTATAATGATGAAACTAGTACTGGCAGATTTTTAAGAATTTTACCTTCAGGAACTGGTCTTGATGATAATTCCACATCTTGTCTTGAGAGCAGGAAAAGAAGGTAAGTAAAAGAATCAATGCTATGTTCGGCAGATGAAAAAGTCTTCCGCTGCTTCAGGAGTCCCTGGTGCTTGGCATTTCTGATCGGCTCGACAGGTAACGCCGCCAAGTACCTTTGATCTCTATTAGAAATCCACCATCGAGAATGCCCTGATCCCTCCGATCTCTGACGAGGATCTTTCTGATCATTCATTCTATGAAATTTGGATGGGTATTAAGCACTGCGAGGGTGATCAGTTCATCATGATCACAATCACTCGATCTTACAGGTCAGATCTCAAAAGGCAGATCCAAGCCCGTTCCCGTGGACTTTATATGAAATCGGTGCTTTTTGTCGTACATGTACGCGACACTGGCTCGTTTCATTCAATTTTGTAAATGCAAATACGAGGTACATAAGTAATTATTTCCAGAGCACATCCTTATAAATATATTTATAATTGTAAAAACTAAGAATTCATACAGATTCTTCTTTCATTTCCTTTTCGTCCTTGTCCCGTTCTTTTTTGTGCAAAGATACATAAGTTTTTCTTTTGTACATAGATAAGACACCTCGATTCCTCAATCACCTCCATCCCCCCACAAACCACAAGAAAAATGGCGAAGTACAGCAAGGACGCGCTGCTGGCCTTGTTTGAGGAATTGAAGCTGGCCTCAACGAAAACCATCGGTCACATCGCCTGCCCAACATGCGAGATTCACACGGAAGCGATGACCGGCACTGCCTTCGATCCGAAGACTACGGGCTTTATTCAGGCGAAGAACCTCTTCTTTAAAGTCCCGAGTAAAGGAGGAGCCCTCAAGGACCGCATGTTCCTCATCTGTGCCAGTGTTGCGACAGAAGTAGACAACAAAAAGTTGTCCACGCGACTGGGAGTCAAGGCCAGCGCGCCGCTGCGTCTGGCAAGTAGCGAACTTTTCGATCAGGTGAGGACTTGTAGATATTGTACTTGTGTTTCCGTACCCGCTTGAAATTTCGTCTACGAGTGCGGATCTCATACTCACAGACAGGTCATTTTGTTTGTTTTTGGTGCTACCACACTCCAACTTGCTTCTAGTCATTGATCAGAAAGAAAAAGAAGCTGAATTTCATCATCATTAGTTGTACTTTTTCATCTTACAACATCGATTTACAGGTGCTTGCGATTCCGCAGGGTAGTGTGAATCCCTTCGTTATGATCAACGAGTCAGCGAAAGATGTGACACTGCTGTTGGATGCAAAGTTTAAGGGGAATACAATGCTCTTCCATCCAATGCAGAACGATTTCACGACGAGCATCTCTTCCCAAGATCTTGACGCTTTCATGAAGAAGGCGGGTGCAGAGGCAAGGTATTGTCGTTAGATATAGATACTTTTGACTTCTTCTGAACTACAACTACTACAGAAATCTTCGCGCTAGTCAAAATGGAGTCGAGTAGTTTGGCTTTCCTTCAAATTTCAGATCGGATTCCGACTTGTATCGATTTCTTTGTTCAAATACTAGGTACCAGTACGTCGATTTCAGTGTTGATACTGCTATCTCTTTGGATGCCGCAGCTGCGGATACCGCCGCCCCGGCAAAGAAAGAGGCTCCAGCAAAGAAAGAGCCAGAGACGAACGGCCATGTCAAGGCCCCTAAGAAGGAACAAACCATGTTTGCGAGCGATCACTTGTTCACTCGCAAGCCAGCTGGACAGACCATGTTTGCATCCGCTTTCGAAAAATACGCTCAGGTTGCCGTTCGCGTCTGATGTTTTCCTAGAAGAAATGTATGGCTCTGGTACTGGTCGGCACAAATGAAAATGATCCCACTCTACCGATCACACTTGATGAGAGCCGGTATATCAAATAATGGTTTCATCTCGGGATCATCTGGAGGACCTCTGTTGAGAACATTGGGTAGAAGTGGAACCCTTTGATTTTCCTATTTCCGACGTTTTGTGACTTCTCTTGGCCAACAACACGGTTCCGTTCCTCGGGCACTCACCTCAAAGACATGATAGGTGTTCCCTTGGTGGCATTACACGCATAACAATAACGGATCATGACGCAAGATAACATGAACAACCACAACGCACAAGATCAAATGTTTGGATTCTGAGTCGCCGACGCCGCAAAGCATCAACCCAACACAAATGCAAAAGGGACTGATTCAGCAATTCTTGGAAGACGGTTTTTGCGTCTCGGTCCTTAATGTTTCCTTTAGCGAAATCTCGTCAGATGTGAAAAAGAACGCGTGCCACTTTCCTCGGAGAAACAAGATGATACTACGGATCTTTTTTGTCATGGTTTGAGAGGACTTGGTCTGTTTGAGTGTGATGTGAATTTGCTATTGCCCTACCCCTTCCTGCACGATGAAGATAGATTTTCTACCAGCTGGAAGGAGGCGTTGTTAGTGGAATTCGCTGGTAAATGCCTTTACACCAATTTTCTACTTTCAGGACAGGAATACCTTCCTCTGATCTCCGCCAAAATGTAAATGGAGTAAAGTTTATGTCAGCATTATGATACCCAAATATCGCTGTGAGGACTTGATGTAAGTAACATCGTAGCAAGGAGTAATTGCCACGATTAATATAGCCAGAAATGTCCAATTAGATATTTGACGACCAACGGTCTAAGTCTTAGGCAATTCTTGTAGATCATACAAAAGTACACATGACAAGGATGTCGGCACAAGTTGCTAAGCGGCAGAAGGTATCCGACCACTCACACGCTGCGGGTGCACACAAGACGAAGAGTCTGGTGTTGAGCAGCAGAGGTCATGGAGATCGTCTCCCGGTCACGGTACTTTCGACGTTTTTGGGATCCGGAAAAATCTCTACCTTGACCCACATTTTGAACAATAATGTGGGAAAAAAGATCGCGCTCATCGTGAACGATATGGCGTCCGTGAACTCGATATTTTGGCCATTGACACGGTCACAAAGGAGCAAATGCGACAAGCGAAAAAACAACAGGGGACGAGTAAAAAAACCAAAAACTCAGCTTTTCGACTTTGACAAGGCCACCCGGGACAAAGGATGGGTTAGGTCCAGACTGGAAGGTGGTGCTAGAATGGGTAGAGAAACCTAATAATTATTACAATCCGGTACGTGACCACGATTGGAAAGGCATTTCCAATTCCATTGTCTTTCTAAGATGAAGAAGATGTGTCGGACGACAAAGATAACGGTGATGAAGACGAAAGCATGGAAGAGTGACTTGAAATTAGCACATTGATGCGACACCGAAATGGCACCAGACACGGACACGTTGTATGCATACATTTTTCTCTCCATTAAGTCTCTATTGATCTTGGGCTTTGCGTCGGTTAATCGAGCGGCTTAAGAGCAATTCATAAAGTGGGAGAAGCAGAAATGCATTTGCATACGTAGTAGACTCTAGTTTGAGTGGTAACAACATAGTACGCCCATCAGGTGGGTTAGTGAGTGGTAAGATCATATTTTGATGAAAAGCAGTCTAATGTTCTCAACCAATTTTTGATGACTACTCCATGATACATCTAATGAACCTACTAGACTGAAGAATGCAGTACGTATTTGATCCTGTTGATGCCTCTTCGATGTCAATCAATCGAGTGTTTCAAAATTATCTGTGGTTTCGATGCGCCTAATTGAAAAACTTCTACTGTCAAAAGGACTCTCCGTAGTTTTCCTTCAACATGAACATCGGCAGGAGATGATGTTTTATTCAAGTTTGATTCGATATTGAGGTCGCCCCTCGTATTATCCTCATCATCGGCGAGATTGGTACTATCAAGCAAGCAGGATTCAGACCCTGTTTGTTTGCCCATTATATCGGACATCTAACAATGAACTCGTGTCAAGAACGAAAGTACTTTATTCAAATGGAGAAACAGCAAGTCAGGAGTTCCTGTATCATCATCATGTATGTTGAAGATCATCTTAATCTTTTTCCAACTCCAACATCTTCATTAGGTGGAAGCTAAGTGAATAATGCAGATACGTTTCTGGTAAGATTATAGGGAAGAAGTGGACGTGTCCACTGTCCAAATCTTTTTGTGCGGCTGTTGTTCGAAATGGATCTCCATCTTCTGAGTGGTTTTTACCAAATATTATGACCATAGAGCGAGAGGTGGGAATCTTTCCTGCCTCGCGATGCGCGAAAGCTTCCGGTGTTTGCGTTTTGGCAAGCGCGTGTTCGCTGGCAATCAAGTGACGCACATGCCTTCCAGCCTACTTTGAATCTTGACCACCTTGTCACGGATGCGAGATGTTCCGCTCTGGGTGTATTCCGCGAATTTTTTGTGACTTTCCTATCCGGAATCAGATGTCGAACAACGGATCTACTCAGGGCGAATTTTTTCAACGATCTTTTAATGGTGTTAGGTGTTAAAGTTAGAGTCTGTCATAGAATACCTGATACAGAAGACAGCTTGTTCCTCAGGAGACACAGAGTCGTTTCCATGGACGATTCACAGCACTTGTATTCCTGATTTCTCAGAGTCGATTTTTAGGTAATCAATACAGGGAAGTTCTTGTAGTCAGAGAGAGAGACGAGATAGATTCAGAAAGGATGCGCCAGGTGTTTTCCACAAAGTAAGTTGATAGTTTAAAGATTGATTTACTTTTACTTAATTGATGGTACTCGCTGCGGGTTTATTAAAGTAAGTGACTAGGCTGCTACTCCTAGAGTGTCTTGGAACCTTGTGCTCCATCAGAAAGTCAGTTGCACGACTCTATCATTTTTTCACAGCTTGGTATGAATCCTTAACATGTTTCGATACTACCACTACTACGTTAGGCAAAGAAACAATTACAATTAGATTTACAAGTAAAACTACTACACTCACACAAGCACAGCTTTTACAATTAGATTTACAAGTAAAACTACTACACTCACACAAGCACAGCTTCTTCATGACTGAGTAGACTCAGTGGATACGATCAAAACATGGGTCTGTCAAAGGAGGTCCGTAAGGACCAAAAAACGTTGCTAATGGAGTTTCTGAAGCTCCGATTGGCTCCCGGTGGCAAGGACGCGGCGAGAGGACTTGATTTGATTCTATGGCAAGAAGCTTCAGTTTGATTTCGATTTGCTCCTATGGAAAATGATACCAGTTTTGCAGCTCGTCTTCAAGAGGAATGAATCATCTTTCCTGCTTGAGTACTTTTTTATCTGTAGAAGTTTCCTACAACAAAGAAAGTCTTAAGCTTTTTTTTTTTGTTCTACTGCTGCTAATTTGGAACATGGGCAAGATGTGTGGGCGAAAGCACGGCTTGGGCTTTCCATGGTCGAAGTTTGGGAACGAGATTAAACAGTACTACTACCCCGGCAAGTGCCCCTTTATCGACTGTTCGCATCAGGCAGTCGACGTCTTCCGGAATCTGTGTCGTTGGCATGGCGATTTTTCGGTACACAACGGAGCGGCCGTGGAGCGCGCGCCCGATGAAGAACGGAGGGCAGAGAAAGCAAGGCGCCAACGTGAGAAAGAGGACGAGCTGGAAGAACAACGCGCTGAAGAGGTAGGCAAATACTCATCGATTTGTTCTCAAAGGTGAAAGAAATCATATGAATACTTTTTGCATTCAAGCATGTACAACTTATGATTGAGTCTATAATTGCTGGAGTTGGTAGTTCTCGTCGAACATCCTTCTTGTTGCAGATAATGAAAATGGGTGGTTAATAGCACGAAATCAAGAGTACTAGAAGTAGTTCTTACTACCTCAGACTCAGTCAACCTCAACACTTGTCCAGGTCCGTCGAGAGCTAGCGGCAGAGGGAGATAGTGAAAGTGATTCCGAGAAACGCGTAGTGCGGGAGCAACAGATTGGCGACGTAGACGGTGCAATAGCCCGCGCTAAAGAGCGCCTGCGCATCATGCAAATCCGCAATGGAAGAGCTCAGGAGCGCGAGAGGAAGAAAGATAAGCCAAAAGTACGAGCGAAGGAACCCTTGCTAACTGCAAAATTCCTGGCAGGTGAAAAGGGGGCAGACGTAAAGAAGGAACAAGTTGAGATGAATAAGGAGGACTTGAAGGAACAACCATCCGCAAACGCAGACCCGAATGTTCGTACTTTTAGAAATCCGAAGCCATCACCATCACGTGGTCTATTCCGAAATCCGAAGCCATCACCATCACTGGGTCCACAACGTAGTACTAGGGAGAGCAAAAGGCCGGAGCGAATGGGACGAGATCATTGGAAACGATCTGAGATTTTTAGTCACCGAGGCAACAACTTCCGGAAGCCACATGATAAGGACAGGGAGTGGACGATACGACGCGATAAAAAGCAGAAGAATTTATGGCTAAGGAAGTGTACTATTCTGTAAGGACCTGGCTAAGGCATTTGTACCACTAGTAGAAGCAGTATGTACCGCTATGCATTAGAATCGACATACGTAGTACTACATGTTGGGGACAATCTTTGCGTGGTTAGTATTTTTGTGATAGGACTGGAACCGGCATCATTCTATCGACGTAATGATTTTTTCAGATGTAAAGTGTATAATGTAGAGGTAGGCATGTGCGAGGCTGGGATATTCATATTTATAAAGTTTGAAATTCTTGATACAGTTCCGAACACTATCTGAAAAAGTCCAGTGCTAAAGAAACCTGCAGTAGTGAAAGTCCGGCGCATCGAAAACGATACTAGCAGTGATTCAGATAGGGGCAATGCAGAGAAGATTAAAGTAGCTCCTGAAGTCAGAGGCCGGAAATTCATCGAGCATGAAGTTCCACCTTCAATCTTCGAAACCGCTACAACAACAGCCTCTACGTTGGAGGTTTCGCGGCTAGAGAGGGGGGCGAAGGACCGAAGAGTAGAAGATCGTAGTGGTAGGGTTGCTCCCGATGAGAACTTGTACTATAGCCAACATAGCAAGAAGAAATCATTCTTTGACGGGGAAGCCTCAAGTAAAGGTCCAGAAGGAGGACTACGACACGGAGGACGGCAAGCACCCAAGTACCTTAATTCATCATCAAAGGACCAGCTCGCGAAGATGCATGCATCGTGGGACGCCAACTCCATCGACAAAGGCGAGTATGTTGGATACGCGTACGACTGGGATCGCCACGAGTGGACCTATGTTCGGAGAGTCGAGTTACAAGCACGAAAAATGGCTGCACACGCGAAGGGACAAGAGGTTGACATTAGTGGCCTCGAACAATTTACTGCGAAAGATATCAGCAGGGAGAAAGTAGATGTTTTTAGTACTAGTAGGAGCATGGCAAGGGGAAGAACGGGCACATCCAACTACAAAAAGTTTCTTCCTCCAAGTCGTAGCCGCTCCATGTTGTCATCATCTGACGACAATGACGTTAAAACTCAACAGAAAGGATCATGGGGAGATGTAGCTCCGCCTCATGTCAAGTTTGTTTCTCGCAACACGACCTGGTGCGACCCACAGTGGCTTCGAGAGAATCACAAGAAGAGCCTACAAGACGATTGGGCAGAAATTTAAGTCGTTCATTTGTTTTCGCAGAATAAATGTCTTTTGTTGCTTCGATTGTGTGCGGCGTTCTTTTCGAGTTTCTTCTTTCTATGGATTCATGCATTTCTACACAAAAGTCTTTGCTATGATCATTGCAGAAGTCGTAATTTTCGTTGCGAATTGTGTTAAACCCAGATACGGACTGCTAATCTCATTATTTTTCTCATTATCATCTATCATCGTCATCATCTACACCTACATCTAGTTACATGAAGGTCTCTAAAATTTTCTACCGCCCCGTGTGCAGTTGTTCAAAGATGGGGAAAATTCTTGGCTTGATCCGGATTGGAGGAAGGCATCGGCGACGTCGTCTCTGTGGAGGAAGGATACGCAATTGTTCAACTTCAGTGTTGGCCGAGATTTTCGTAATGGTGTCCGACCACCAAAGCAAAAGGACCTTGGTCGTGCTGTCCAACCAGACCCAGGTCGTGCTGTCCAAGTGCAACGACATCATCAAACCGAGCATTACTTGCCGTCTCGTCGACGTGGCTCACCAAAAACAGAGGAGGAGAAGTTGCACACGAAGAGAAGTACTCATGCTGGAGGACAGAAGTTGTCAACATCACGAGGACATCAGGAGATGAAATCAACGACTGGAGGTGGAGGGCGAGCACAGGGACAGGTTAGATCCGGTCTTTCCTATCGTAGCAGCGACTCTTCAGACTCAGACGAGAATGACGACGAAAAGGCTCTTGACAGAGCTGAACGTGAGTTCGCAAATCGTGACGATAGAGCTGGAGTAGATACTCTTGCTCTTAAAAACAGAGGGTCTTCACATGCTAGAGCAGATCGAGTTGATGCTCTTAGTAAAGCCAGAGGCGCTGGGTCCTCGTCTTCGCATGCTGCGGGGGCGCGTCCCCCTAGTAAGACGTCTTCTTGGCTGAGACCACAGGCTTCGGTGTCTGCAGTTCGCCATAGCGATAAGCGATGGCGAGCTTCTTCTTCAAGCAGCGACTGCAGTTCAGGATCCGAGGGGCGTCGAAGTAGGATTCTTCGCGCAAAGCAAAAAAGCAGGGCGAACCGTAAAGATGTGGCCGAAAAAAAGCAATCATCGAAGCAAGAAATAGGGTTGCGGCGTCTACCGGGTGGTCATGACAGCAAGAATGTTGGCTCCTTGAGAGGACAGACAAATAAACGCAGGCGCGATACTAGTAGTGAATCTTCGCGGGGATCACGATCAACTTCTCAGTCATCCCTATCATCACTGGCATCGTCCTCACGTTCGGAGCCTTCCTCTTCTAGTGCTGATCGACGTCATAAAGAGAAACATCATCAAGAAGACCTCAAGAAAAATAAAGCGGTTTCTGAAAGAAGCAGGATGAATAAGGTGAACACGCGTCTTCAAGCTGAGCGAAAGAGAGGACGAGAAAGTTCTAATGATGACTCGCAAGCATCATCTTCCTCTGTTGATGATCATCCTGGCAGAAGAAACAAGGATACGAAACGGAAGCGGCGTAGATTTTCAGACACGGCGTTCCAAGATGTTGCTCTAAAAAGCACGAAAAGCAAAAATGGCCAGAAAGCATTCAAGCCGACGTCCGCCTCTCTCGCACCGGTTAGAAAAAAGAAGATGGGTGACACTACAGTTCGAGAAGACAAGAGCGGAACTGGTGCCGGTAAAGTTCGACGAAGCGCTCGCACAGCACTTCCCTCTAAGAGGTCGGGAACCCTTCGAAGTCCGCCTCCTTCTAAGCGGGCTGCTGTCGCCCAATTGAAACGCAGCAAAAAGCAGATCTTGAGTTCACCAGACGAAGACATTAGTGGATCCGAAAGCAGCAGTGATAGCAGGACGCGACAGAAGAGTCGGGGGAGAAGAAGAAGATTCGTCGTGTGAACAACTACCTAGGAATGAAACTACGTGCTGTCTCGACGAAAGGAACCCCCTGTCGCACGCTAGACAAACAACGTCTCCACCTCTGACAAGCACTTGCTGTTGCTCAGCGACATCTTTAAAATTAATGACCAAATTATAGTACGTGGGACTAGGAGTAGGACCTCAGGGTTAGGGTTCCAACTCTTTTCATACAGTAGTACCTATGTTCTTGTACTTACACTCTTTCACAACATCCAACGAAACCTACTCCTGATGGCCACACCCTCCTCATGGCCATACCTTCCTCGTCGTGGTCTCCCCTGTGGTTGATAAAATGAAAATGTTTTTGATATTTTCGGTCCCTGTTTTTCCAAGAAAGCACCTCCTTGAAACGATGATTTCACTTATATGATAGTAGAGGACATACTTGTCTTCAAGAGGGAAATGGCTAATGGCGGCTTTGACTCTGGCCACTGTCCCCTACAGTGTGTGTTCTCGGATTGCTTGTCGCCCCTCGAGCGGAAAAAGAACCTGCCGCGAAGCCCAGGGGCCGTTGTCGATCTTCTCTTTCTGTCGCCGAAAGGAGGATCAAGTTAGTAGTACCAACGAAAGGGAAAGACGAAAAAAGCACTTATTTTTTTTTTTGCTCTTATCAAAAGAAGATGACAACTTGGCACTAGCCCATGACAAGTTTTTTCAGATGAAGGTAAAAAGTGGTTAGATACAAAGTGATCGCGCACCCATATGATAGATTCATCCAACAGATAAAGTGACTTTCAAGAGTATACAGCAAAAAACTGACTTTTGAGTAGAACAGAATATATCATTAAGATGTCTTCAGTGACGCCGTCTTCGTCGTCGTCTGTGCCCGGTGTTTTCGTTAAGAGACTCAAAAATAAGGAGCTACAAGCTGTGGTAGGAAAATTTAAGGCTACTTCTCCTAATCCACCTGCAAAAGCATCTTGAACCTATCCCATATCGGGAAAAAATACAATGCATCAAAATGTATCTCAAGATGGATAAGGGGGAGCTCTAAGAAATGGAGTGCCAAGGACTTGCTTGCACTACCAAAGCTTCCACCCGTGGTCTTGCGCGTAGTGAAACAGAAGCTCAACGCGCCACATGCCAATGACGCATTAGCTGATGAGGTTCTGATCCGGATCGCGCCATATCTGCTTGAGGAAAAGGGGCTCGATAAGGTATTGGAGACAAATTCTACGTTAGTCAATGTCTGTCAGTCTGCCTGGTTGGATGACTGTCATCATGACCAGCGGATATTATATATAGTTTAGTAGATCGCCCCACCAGCACATCACAGATAATTCATGCAACATCAACACCATACATTCGACTTTCAGGTTGTCGTTAGTTTAGACCCTTTCGTTGCGTTCCCTCTTGCCGTATTCCTGGAGCAGAAGGGCATAAATATTAGACGAGAGCCCACGGCACCGGGGGACGCGGCGATTGTACCGACGCCTGGCTTTCTGGATGGAGTGAAAAAATCAGCAAATCCGCTGCAACTTGTCGTACAGGGTGCACCTGCAAGTAAGCTATGACGCCCGTCGTCCTTCATGAAGCTCCTGCTTTTCTCTTTTGTGTATGAAAACGCGACAATTTCTGAGCTTCTTGTACGAAATTCTATAGGCACGATAACTGAAGGTGATAAGAAAGCATGCTGTTTCTTGCGTTGAGTTTGTCAACCGATAGCTGGTAGCGACTCGCACTGATTACACCGGGAACTTCTTGTTTGACCTGTGTGGGAACAGATCGTGTCCTCGACGACTCCAAAAGGAGAAAAGCAGCCGAACGCGTTTCTGAGGATCCCAGGAAGACAAAGATTAAGATACTTCGATGAAATGTTAAAAAAGAAGACATCAACTTGGAAGAAGGACGATCCCAGATGCAGAGATCGGTGGAGCACAAAGTTTCATCAAAGTTCTGTGAAGACATGTCTGAACAAAAAGTGTGGCCTCACAATTTATACCCATTTGCAGAGGCCCCATGCTTCTCTCCGGATATTTCTAGCTTGCAAATGGACATAAAAGACGAAGGAAGTAATTCATGTCTGAATGTCGATTTTGTATCAATGATGACCTTTTTCGGCTGTCTATGTATATGGAATTAGTGCTAAGAAGAAGTTATGTTTTTGCAGTCTCCATATCATTGTACTATGATCATTCTGCTCGATAGAATTTCATCTTTGAGGCCGTTCTGTACCTTTCAAAAGCAGTGAACGATAAGCGTGTGTCAAAGACATAGGCACACTGGGAGCTGTAGTAGTTTCTCAACGACGGTGCATTCTTGATGAGGTAGAAGATTTTGATTTGAACACTCGTTACTATCGCATACTTGTCAAATAAACACACGTTGCATAGAAATTGTGGTCTATGAGAAAAAGTGCTTGCTTACTTTCACACAACAAGCACCAATTGATCATCTCAATAAGAGTATAGGCAACTACCGCATAAGAGAAACAAAATGTCAGGCGGTACGGAAGCCTATGTCTACGAGTTCTTGCCGATCTACTATGATCGTTTCTTCCCCTTTGAGGATCTGGTCGGATGGATGGGCGGCGAGGAGAAAAATAAGAAGAGGGAGATCGCATTCCAGCTTCCACCGGAAATCTATATCCGGTATGCTAGTGAATCAGCAATAGTAAATCGCCCGTGTTGCTGGTTATTTTGCTCTGCTCGTATTGTTCGCCTTTTATGGAAATAGACTGCCTTCTGGTTCTGAGCGCAATTCTTAAGTAGCTTCAAAGTCGACGCTCGAGACGTAGGATTCTTTCCATCGTATTTTATGGAAACCCCGCCAATTCAGATTCCAGTCCTACCACACGGCGCAAGCGTGGCGGGAGGCCGTTAAAAAGAGTAAGCCAGACCGAATGGAGATAGGCCCCTTGTATTCTCAAGAACCACGAATGAAGGACGGCGTGCACAAAGACATGTTTTTTGCAGAAGAACGCGAGCTCATTTTCGACATTGATATGGACGATTACGATGAGGTACATTTTTAAATAATGTTTTTTTTTTGCGATATTGATCTGGACGATTACTAATTAATACGATGAGGTACATTTTTTTCGCAATCGTAAACATGTTCGATATTGATATGGACGATTACGATGAGGTACCTTCTATGTGTAATCGTAAAGGGAGGTGCTGGAGGAACAGACTACGATAGTTCCATTTTTGCGTACCTCTCTTATCTTTGGTTGATTAGTGTCAAATTCTTGTCCTCCAAGCATATTTATCCATGTCGTCAACAATTACAACCGTCCAGCCTGAAAATATTCGTAATGCATACAACTCCAGGTTCGTACGTGTTGCACCGGTGCGAAGATATGTAGAAAGTGCTGGGTTTTTTTGAAAGCAGCGATGCTTCTTTTGGACCACATACTGAGGGAAGATTTTGGCTTCCAGCATTTGATGTTCGTTTATTCCGGACGTCGTGGTGTGCATTGCTGGGTGAGTGATCCAGAGGTGATGCGCCTCACGAACGAGCAGCGGTCTGCCATTATCGAGTACGTCAATCTCTTCAATTTATGGCAGGAAAGAGTATTCATCTCCCTGACGATTATGTTGATAACCCTGATCTAGTAGAACAAGAGAAAAGAAGTAGGAACTGTACTTTAACAGCATCTACTATTGTTGTGAGTCTGTTCTCTACATCAACTAGTTTCATTTGGAGGACTTATTTTAACCAGCTAAGGAGAAGCAGTTCTTCCCGTTCCTCTCGTTTCCTCCTCCTTCAACCTCCTTCATCTTTGCTGCAATCTTTCGGCGTCCAAGCAGTGAAGCTGGAGAAGAACAACGCAACAGTGCTTCATCCGCATGTGACGCGAAGCGCGAAGCTTCTCGAACCGCATCTGCTCGAAAAGATTCTGCCGGAGCAACGGCCCTTGAACCCTCCTTTAGCGGACAACAAGCACTTGAAGATAATAGAAGCAACGTTGCAGCGCGGGAAGAAGCCCGAGCTTGTGACCGAGTTTCAGTCACTTTGCTCGCGGATAGAGCAAAAAATGACGGGTAGCGAAGTGACGGGACAGTCAGTAGAGCAAGTGGCGTTATGAATGCATCGCAGCTTTTTCATTTGCCTTTACTTATCTTCACATCATTCGCTTGCTATTCTCTGAGTAGTTCTTGTTGAATCTCAGTCTTTATCTTAAATTAATTGGTTGACGTCAATTATATTTTCAGCACTCTCACTACCATTAGGCGGAAAAAAATGGTATAGTACCAGCGAAATATTTTTGCAAAAGGAGACTACTCCATTGCCGCTTTATATATCGTTGAGCCTAGTTATGGCAGCCTTAACGCGTTATTTTAGCAACACGTTATAGAGCAGAATGTTGATAGCGCAGTACTACTAGAATCCAACCAGCATGCATCTATAACGCGTTGCTAAAATAACGCGTTATGCCTGTCATATTACTGGCTGTTGCCGACGATGGTGTTGCTTAGGCGGGCAGGCCTCTAATACGAAATCAAGCTTCGACCGACATCTACAGGCACATTATGAATAATGGAAAAAAATTTTGAAGTTTGCTGCATCCTTCAAGATGACGACAACGCTGTACTCCAACAAGCGACAAATCTTGATGATTTTCAGCCTTAGCACAGTAAAACGAGTGATACTAAAAGTTCATGCAAAAGTCTAAAAGTCGCCTTTCCTTTCTTTCCACTTCCCATCTCCCTTCCCGTCAAGTACACCGTTCTTTCATACCCTTCGAGAAGCTAAGCAAGAGTGAAGTAGGCGCGAATAAACCGGAGAGCGAAGCGCTACAATATTTAGCCGCGGAAACTGCACTGAGACTTCTTTTTCCCAGGTTGGATGCGAATGTGACGAAACAGCTGAATCACTTAGCGAAGAGTCCCTTCTGCATACATCCAAAGACCGGACGCGTGTGTGTCCCGATTGTCGACCCAAAGTTAAGGGCTAGATTTTGCAAATCGAAATTATATAAATATTGACTTTAGCGAGTATTAAGTAAGCACATCTACTAGGACAGAGAACATCATGATGGCAAACGCAAAAAGTCCCAAACGGATGATTGATTTCCCGTACAAGAACTAGAAGTTCGTTAAGATTGGGAACGAGAACTTCATGTACTTACTAAAAGGCCTTACAAGACCAGTTCTAACAAAAACTTTCGATTTCGAGACCGTGCCGACACTAGGCCAGCTGATCGACGAGATAAATGCAGGTGGAAAGGTAAATTCGCTGGAGCCATACCTAAAATGGTTCCACACTTACTGCGCTGGACTAGAGAAAGCGCGCGCGGCCTTCTCAGCGGCAAACAACTCGATGGACATAGATTGATAGGGACAGAGGGCTTTGTGATGTTGTGCTGTGACGAGATGGATTACTGTTTTTCCGTCTAGATACTCATCACTGGCTTTCATCGTTGGGAGGTCTCTGAGTCGCACACTTCATTGTTGGGAGAAGTTCTTAATCTTACGTCATTGTTTGTGATGACAGTTCTCGCTTCCTCTGCTTGTCCTCGGACCGCTTTCAGGACTGTTTCATCTCGCTAATGGTTGAGAATAATCAATTGAGATGCACTGAAGATGATGATTTCCAGGGACAAGAGATGGGGCGCATAATATGGTTGTGTTGAATGAAGACTGCCCGTTCTGAGTAGTCCTTTGGAGAATCCTGGCATTCAGATATCATGAAAACGCAGGTGTGCTTTTGTTACGGTTGACGTGTGTAGCAGAGCCTTTGCGCGTAGTTGGAATCTCGAATAGAACTGTGTTTACAACACAGTAAGCATTACGTGAGATGATGATGAGAGATGAGAGAAAAAGCGAGACAAGGCCTTAGAAGGCCGTAGGTATGAGGAGAAGTGTTTTGTTGTATGTGAAAAATCCAAAGTCGTGTCGCAAATCGCACTGAAACGAACTTTCTGAAGAGTATGCTTGCCTCTTAGACCGGTGTCAACAAGAACTCAGAAGAAGTGCCTAGCCAAGAAAAGTTCGCACACTACGTCGAAAGAGAAAGGGACTGGAAAAGCGAAAAAAAATACCTCTATCAATTCTAATCAAAATATGGCGAGCGTGTGCGCGAGTGGACGATTTTAGTGAGAAAACGTCTTACGCTCTCGGACCGCTCAGTTTGTTTATGGTGTGACAACTATTGCTATTCATCTTCGTGGAGTGATGATGATGATGATGTAACTGAGTAGTCCTGACTGTGCTGCGTGAGTTCTGCTTATTTTCAAACCGCATGAGTTGGTAGATGCTCGCATCTTGTTTCAACTGGCAAATTTAGACTCTGCTGCCAGTTCTGCCGTACAAGACGGGGAGAGAAGCAGACGCATCACTAAGACGACAGCCGGCACAGCCGGCGGAGAGTTGCTTTTGAGCTTATGGCGTGAGAATGTTTGTGTACCATGGGTATAGCTTTAGCTTGTTGTGTGGCTCATCAGTGCTCGTAGCGGAAGATTTGTAACATGCATACATTAGCTCTCTTGTTGAGGATACGCATACGCAGACTTCGAGACAGTTCTTTGTCAATTCAGAACTCTGAGGCGCCAAACCCTGACATTGCCGTGCAGGGTGACTTGCGAACGTCTCTAAAACCCTGACACGCAAAACCCTGAGACTCGTTGACGCGTTTGCAACCCCGGCAACCAAACCCTGACATTTGTGCCCTTTTTCGCCAACCCTGAGACTCAAAACCCTGGCACGTGTTCAAAACTTTGAGACTTTGCGGTTAGCGGCGAGCCCTGAGATTCCCTGGCTTCCGCCTTAAAACCCTGGGAATCTTGGCCTTTGTTTCCGCCCCCCTTGAGGTTCGCCTTGATTCGCCTTAAAACCCTGACCACGGACCCCGATTGTTGTCGATTATTAAAAAAGAGGGAATAAAGACATGACGCATATGCCATAGGAAGTGGCCTCCAATATCAACATATCATCCTCCACGCTTCATTTACATTGATCGAGCACACAGCGACTCGTTTAGGAGGTGGAGTTCGAGATGGTGGGAATGCATCATGCGGTTTAATCGCAAACGCTCTCGTGAAAACGAAGTTGAGGCCTTTGCAGAACGGCGATCCAATATCGGCTATCGACCTGATGGCAGAGATACTTCGAGGCAACCCCTGGAGCTTGAAATACAAAAGTGGCGACAAACGTTTTTACAGCTGGACAACGGAAGCTTTGCAATTGCAGTGAACGTTGCATCATTGATTTTTTACGAAAGCAGACGGAGAATGTGAAAGCGCTAAAAAATAAAGTTGTAATTATACTTATTGATGCTACCACGAACGTATCTATGATGGACACCTTCCTAGAGAGTCAAGTCCACGAAAGATGCAAAAAGCAAACTAGTAGTACTAAAGCAACGGTACAACAGGTTGAGAAATTAAGAAATCTTCTGATGAAGAACAAAAATATAGAGACATGGGAAGCACTCAAGCAATGCATGTAGCAACAGGACAGTAAAACAATGAAAAAATGTCGTGTATCCATCTGATTACAGTTTCAGAAATTCAGTAGAAAAGTAGCGTCCTTTTTTTCCGAAATACGAGAACATATGAGTATATATAATATAGATACATAGTCTTTCATGTAGTCTTTTCCTCTGACGTACAAAAGTACGCATAGCTATCGTGTTATGAATATGTATGTGCATTATAGGGCATGATAAGACGATGGATCATTATTACAACTACCATGTGCGTATTTCAGCGTCATGACGATCAACAGATGCACAGTTGTACTGTAGGGTATCTCGCGTGTTGAGTTTCACAGCAGCCTGCACGTATCGTGCGCCAATGAAGGCAGCCCGTAGTACGTGAGGCCTGCAAGTTATTTAGGGTCTTCCTTGAGGAGTTGGTTGAAGATTTTGTGTTGGGAGACACTCAAGGAGTCGAAGTCTGAATCTGAGGAAACAGCGGCTGAAACTGGAAAAAATGTACGGAAGTGCTCCATTCATATAAGAATTACAACCTAGCTACAGGAGCAAACCTCTTAGTACTAGAAGAAACGGGCGAGTATTTTTAGGAGAACTAGAGCAAACGTTAGTACTAACCTGCTAGTAGAAGGACAACAACAACGTTGCAGCACTGTTAGTACAACGTTGCAGCACTTAGTTGTACAGCGTTGCAGCACTCAACCTCAAGATGCAGTCATCAGCGAGGCGTGATGTGTCTCTGAACCGCAGTAGCCGGAAGAAGTTTGTACGCGATTCGCGATTCAGGCACTTACTGGTGGAACCAAGTAAAGACCGGTTTGAAGGAACAAAACTTAGCTTAAGGCAGAAACAAAGCATTTCTATTTAATGCATTAGTTACTATACAGGACCTTCATCTGCTCTCTTTTTTCTCCTCACTTAGACTGATTGAAGTAGTTCAGGTCCAAATTCATAGACCATCTCGTGCTCTTTCTGTCTCCGCCTTATGAATTTATAGGAATTGGAAAGATGAGCTTAGGACGGTATGAATTAGTCTTAGTGTGATCTTCTCTAAATACCGAGAAGAAGCTCGAGGGACCTGGTATTGCAATCAACTCGCAGTACCTCGCTTTTCCGTGGCAAACGGGGGGCGGCGGAAGCCTCTGTGTCCTCGACTGGCGAAAGCCAAGGAGACTTGCGACTGGAAGCGTTCCGGTATTTAAATATATGTTGTTGGTAGGGCATCGAGGTACTTTTACTCTCGCGCGAAGTACTTGCTCTATCACAAGTTTAAATATTTAGCTCGACCTCACTCTTCCTCTCTCCTCCCTCGATCTGTGTGCTCGTTTAGATTATCTATTTTCTAGCGCAGGGCTAGCTCTTAGTCTTTGATTAATCGCCGTCTAGTCCTTACACAGTATTTATTGCTTTATATCTGCGTTGCTGTACAGAATAGAGTCTCCTTCTTTTATCAGGCAATCATTGGTCACACTGGTGCTATTTTGGACTTCGGCTTTTCACCATTCGATGAACGCCTTATCGCCACGGGTGCGGAGGACTGTTGCGTGCGGCTCTTCCAGATTCCAGGCAATGCGGATGATGGTTCTTCAGGAAGAAGGGAAAACTGACAGTTAGAAGTTAGTAGTTAGTTAGAAAAGCGCACGTTTTTTACCCAGACAACATTTGGTCATGCTCTTTCGCTTTTCCTATTTTCATTTCTTTCACTTCTAACGTTTTTCCTTTGTTGCATCTCTTCACCTTCTAAGAATCAACGCCGTTTACGAAATCCCGCCTGACAATCCTGTGAAGGACGCGCGCTGCATGTTTCAAACGAGTAAGAAGGTGAATGTGTTGTGTTTTCATCCGCGCGTGCAACTGCTTTCGTGTGGGAGCTACGATGCTCGAGTTCAAACCTTCGACCTAGAAAGCGAAAGAGAAGTCTCGAGTCTGCAGTTATGTTAGACATCTTTTTCTTTTTCTTCAACAACAGCAGCTTACGATCCAAAAATTCAGACTGAAATTGTAGAATGCATGCAAAAGAGATATCAGATTAGAGGTGATAGAATGAAGGTATGATAGGCCAGTGAAGCTTTCGCGACTTATTTGGCTTATATTGTTTTTTTGGTTCTAATTTGTGTTCCTGATTTGGTCCATGATTTGCGGTGGGGTCTTGACGGCCGGCTTTTGGGGGCAGCATGCAGAGACAAGGTAGTCCGATTCTACGACAGCCGTCTGGGTGGCGGCACGACTCCGTCTTTCGATTATGTTGGGACAAGGTTTCTTTAGAATTAACTATGCATATTTATATCTTCATGAATCTTTGTGGACGGTTTGATGAAGATAGATGTCGACACACGCATACTTAGAAAGAATTACTTGTGATCTAGTGAGAATAGCAAGCGAACTCGAACACCTTTCTCTCACGCTTGCATAGGAGCAAAAAGCTCTAAGTAAATACATAGGGTTTATTGCGCGAACGAACAGACCGCGTCTCAAGAGCTCTAAGGATCCCCTGGCTTCGGTGGGCAATGTACGCGACCAGTTCTCACGCAGAAAGTTTCTGAGTCAACAAGGGGATGCAAGATGTGCTGGCTCGATGATTTAAGCGGCGGCGACGTCTGCTCGTTCGAGTTCATCGCCACGGGATTCTCGCAGTCTAGTATTTTATACTTCATCTGACTTGTTTTTTTCTTGGCAGGCACCATTCATTCTCATAACATACTTCAGGTACAGTGCCGAAACAAGGTATTACTTTTGGTTGCTCCTATTTCCTCGACAAGTCTCCTATTAAGTCGGACCACTAGTTAGGAGTTTCATCTACGACGGGGTCCGGCTGGGATCCATCACTTCCTTCATGATTAGTTTGGTGTCATTAGTAATTATTGCAATGAATACTAGGACATAAAGGAATATCGTCTAATATGCGTCCTTTTCTTCAATATTACAGCCGAGCGTCAATTTTCCCTATGGGACATCCGATATCCTGGAACGCCTCGCCACGAACAGACTCTGGATACTGGGACCGGGGCTCTATGCCCGTTTTATGACCGCGAAACGGGTTTGCTTTTCTTGGCGGGAAAGGGTGACGGAAACATCAAGTTTTTCGAATATGTCGATGGAAGTCTTCATTATTTGGACGATTATGCAAGCAACCAACCGCAACGAGGTTTCATGATAGATCTGTGATTACCTCTTTGATCCGCATTGGCAATAACAAACATCCGATATTCAAAAGAATGATAAAAATGACCTACTTCTACTTCTGGTGTTGCAAGAAGCATATTAACTTTAAATTCTCATTGTTCATGACCGCTATTATCGTCATCCTTTATTCCTGATCTTTTTTTCTTTTTCTTATTGATCTTACCTGCCTGTAGAAAAAGCTTCATCCGCATCTTGTATGTGTTACAACTAGGTCTCGCCTTTTTCCCGAAACGCGTTATGGATGTGTCCACTCACGAAGTTGCACGAGCAGCTAAGCTAGACAGCGAGAGCAATCTTACGTTCTTGCCGTTCAAGGTGCCACGCAGAGCAATGCTCTTTCAAGACGACCTCTATTTAAGGCTGGTGATGGTGTGTTTTTTTTTAGTTTGTGCCTATTTGTTTATGTTGGTAGGTTCTTCTACCTTTTCTCCTACGACTACGTGAGATTAATACATTTGCATAGAATTGACTACGTTAGCGTCACTAATAGAATATAAATTGAGAGTTGTTGTAATACTCTTCAGCCAATACCAGCCCTCGAGTATCTTCAAGCTACATCAAGTTTTCAATACAAACAAAAACGCGTCATCAACATCCTTCCAGATCCACCTTCCCATAAATTAGTACATCCTTCCAAATCGACCTTCATCGTATGTATGATTCTCAAGCTTTAACCCCTCCTCCCACCGCGCAATTGAATGAGCCGGCAATGAGTGTAAGCGAGTTTCTCGTCGCCGTTGATGCCGCTGATCAGAGATTGCCGCAAGCGGAGGGCGAATCCGTCGACCTCGACGTCAAAATTTTGTCAGGGGAAGACGATTCTTCTTAAGACTTTAATTCAAATTCCTCTCTACTACAATTCTACAATTCACTTGCGTCTTACACTCACTGTTTATATCTACTCACTGTTTATATAAAACAGAGGTCATCTAATTAAACGGTCTTCCATACCCCACGAATGGGTACACTACTACTACTACTACTTAGGACAGTGTCATTGAGAGTCTCACAACTGATTCCTTCGTAGGAAAGTGGGAAAATGAATATGAAAGCAAGAGATCGTGAACAATACATACTTTGAGCGCTTCTAATATATTTAATATTTTGAGCTCTAATCTGTATCCTGCCAAGATGAGCACTGCACGAAAGATCACATCCATATGCAGCCGGTTGTCGATATCGACTTTGGGCCAGTGAAATTGGTATCACTGAACCCAGCACTTGAAGGCAAATTGTTGAACCCGGTCGCCACTAATAACGTACCAAAGATTATGACGTGAGGACTCTGATATTAACTTCAACTAAGTGGGTTCGTACTTCAATTAAGTAGTGGGTTCGTTTAAAGCCTTCTTCTAGTAGATCCAAAATTCTGACCAGCAGACTCAGTTGTTCTTGGACGAGCCTTTTCATTCAATTTGAGTCTAGTACTATCAGTAGTACGAGTGACTCTGTAATTCCTGTTCACGATTTTCATTACTGGAACTAAGTATGTAGACAGTTCTAAAACTAACTCCAAAGATATGACTTTATTTCAGAGAATAACCTCAAGTCGTTTGTTTCTAAAAGTAGTGGCTTGCTGACACCGACTGCGACGACAGCTCATACTCGCGGAGCGCCGGCTAGCACTGGAAAACCGCGCGTGACCTTACCAGAACAACTAGCAGCATCTTTGCCAGATGGATCTAGTACTGCAACGATACCAGAACTTCAATCAGACGCACCGGCGGGACGTCGTAGTGGCAGCATTGTGTTTTCAGGTCCACGAGGCAGCATGGAGGTTGAAGGTAGGACGACGGAAGCCGAGACAGGTATATAAAATGATGCATTGTCTTTCTTATTCTTTCTTTCCTTCCTTCTTTCTTGAGTACCAGCAGTCGACTCGAAAAGTAGTGCAGATGAAGAATTATGTAAGAGAGGACCCTTACCGTCTTCTTCACAAGAGCTGTGAGTAGTCCTCTACGTATGAATACGAAATTCTCGACATCGTGCTGACGAAGACGCACATCTCCACACTACGCAGTCTTCGACTTCCCGGCTGCCGCACCCTCACGGCGGCATGGGGCTTCATTTGTGCTGCAAGGTGAACAGCACCCGCTAGAGGGGTTGTTGGCAGAGGGAGGACCGGAAGCGCATGTATGGAGTTCTACTTCCGAAGAGGAATTTGTCGTACTAGGTGATGCTGGTAATGCGACTTTACGGATGAACAAAACGAGCAATAAGGTAAGGCTACAGCGGAAGCATTCTCGAAACCATCCTTGCTGGTGTCTCTTTCAAGTAGAAAGATAGACCGGGAGCAAGGATGCAGTCAGGGATGCGAACGCGGTCGCTCTCTAAATAAGGATGTAAATCGAACCCTATTACCAGCAGAATTCCTTAGTAACGGTTCGTCAGGAGCGAGCAGAAATGGGGACGATGCAGAGAGTGGCATTATTTAAGGCAACCGCGAGGGCATCCTCAGCAGCATCCTTGGGCTCTTTTTCGAGGGAAAAAAGAGGCCGGGGAGGATTCAGGGATGCGACGCGGTAGCACTAAACGATATCGCCAGAAGACAAGCGCTTTGTGCGGAGCCAGTTGGAGAAGGAGAATGCGCACTTGAGAGCCGAGATGGCTCGTTTGCAACACGAACTGTCAGAGACGAAAGTCGAAAACGGAACGTTGGCTGGTCAAAATAGTGCCCTCCAGCTGGAGATGAAGCGCCTTCGCCAAGAACTGACACGGCAGCTGATGCGCCCAACAGCTTTTCTTTCCGAGACGGAGAAACTGTCGAATCCAGGACAAGTGACTTCGAATCAAGCTGCTTCCAGCAGTTCATGCGATGACAATATGGGAAAGAAGAATAGTGCTACTGCTAAATCTAAGATGAATACTAATAACGATCAGGGCATTAGTGGCGGTACAAGAGGACCTGCGAAAGGATCTTCGTCCGCTTCTTCATCCGCGTCCTCCACAACGCAAGAGTACCGTATCATTGACGAAGCATCCACAGGGAAGGTTGTTGCGAGTGAAAACTTGAAAAAGATTCGTTCGCCCAGCAGCCAGGTTTCTGCCGCATCGTCGAGACGCGCTCCTGCACCCTCAGGACATGCAACGGCGCCAGCCGCCAGAGCGATGGCTGGAAGTGCCGTGGCAGCAAATACGGGTAGAACTTCTGCGACCACAGGGTTAGGCGTCTCTTCAGCTACGTCCTCGAGAAGTGCGAAAGAGGAGGTATCATCACGCACAGGCGCGGCCAGCACGCCGTCTGCTGTGTCCTCGAACGGTCCTCAGCGTCGTGGCGAGGGTTTCATGTTTTATCCAGAGGTGGCTCGACCCTGCACCTTCAATTTGACCGGGGAGCGACGCGTTTTATCTCGGGGAAGCAGCGTCGTGAGTGAGTCACGGAGTCGCAGTGCCTTGAAGGCGGACGCTTCGGTGCAGCGCAGCAACACGAGAGAAAGCCTTAGTAGCGGAGTAGCCCAGCCACAAGGTGAACAAACACTAGGTTCGAGAACTGGTGACGGTACTGCTTCTGCTTCCGATAGAGCAAGAGGAGCGCCAATACAACAATCCTCTTCTAAAAAGAGTACCGTGTCTTCGAATAATCCGCGCACAAGTGGTGCTCAGAGTCATAGCAGTCGCGTGACGCCATCAGGCAGCCGTGCACCCAGCAGTAGCAGGGGGCGAGGGCCTCAGGACAGCCGCCCGAGTTCTAGTCGGCAGATCGTTGCAACGGAGGATGCGCCTCCCTTCGTCGAGGCGGACTTTACAACCGCGTTGGTTTATGGCTAATCACCACACTCTACTTACTTTCTTCCTATATACGGTCATGGATTAGAGTACTTGTATCAGAATCACTCGTGATAGAAGAGTTTTGTAATATCCAAGTTTCGTGCTCTAAAGAGATGGCGGAAGTCTCGTTTCTTCTGCCGATGGGCGTACCTCCAAGTCGACACGCAGCAGCCGGCAGGTCAGTCCCCGGGGGTCTCCGACAGCGCAGTCACTAGCCTCAGGGTCTGGGGTGTTCACAAGTCGAAGAAATACTTCCACCGACGTAGCAGGTGCTCTGCAGTTGGGCAGTGAAGCAGCTGCACAGCCGGATGTTGTTGATTCTGCACCTCCATTGGAACAAGCAGATCACATCAAGAATGCAACGGTAGTACCTCAACCTCCTGTGACATCAACTCCTTATAATCCTGCGGAGAAACTACATCAAGTTGAAGGGCCAGCAGCAACCGGACCTCTACTAGACCAGTCGGAGGCGGGCAGCAATCTCCCCTTATCTGGTGGTGCTTCTGCTGAGGTAGTTGGCGCCTCTGTAGCGACGCTGGACGACTGCACGGTTTCCGGAGCTCCGGTTCTGGGGGACGCAGCTACAACCGCGGTTGCCAAAAAGGAGAAGAAGGAGAAGAAAGAGAAAGCGGGTAAGGAAAAGAAGGAGAAGAAAGATTACGGTTTGATGCAATTCATTTCCAACGGTCGTTTTGTTCTGTTTCCCCTTGTTTTGGGAATCTGAAGAAATGAAGGAAAGAAATGAATGCGTTATGCTCTAGAAAGGAAAAAAAGCAGTTATCGTCGACGAAAATGGTGTAGAGAAAGCAGTGGACATCGAGAAAAAAGAAAAAAAAAAGAAGGATAAAAAAGAGAAAAAAGAACACAAAGGTGGCGATAAAGAACCAACATCTAGTACTGCCCAAGCGGACGGAGAGCCTCGCGTTATCGTATTAGAGCCCAATGCCGTTGTCCGCTGCGACGAGACCGGAACGCCAGTGTAAAAAACACCACCAGCTGCAGCTCATTTACGTGAGCAGGAATGCTACAACATCCATAACACTCATGAGCTGGAGATTGATTTTCAAAATACTTACTGTTGATAGATAGACTACCGGATAGCGCAAATGGGCAGCTTACAGTAGAACATACCTATAATTACAAATCGAGCAAAATGAACAAAAGCCTAATTTATTGATGAACAAAAAAATGAACCTAAAGAAAAGTACACTTATGCTGAATGATTTCAAATGCCTTATGGACGCATGGCCTGCTTACCGTCAGTAGGGACTCATATAGAATCTAACTCTATAATGAATGTTGTTATTGACACGCGAAGCCCAGAAGCACAGTTTATCCGAGTTCCAACTTTTTCAACTACTTTCTACCATTTTATTTCGAACTTACTTATGAACTTTTCAACACCACCCTGCAACTCTTCACCCACGGGCAGCCATGTAATGGAACAAAATACTTAGACTTACTACGCCTCCCGGCTACTTCTAGCGAGCGGACGCAGAATGTCTTCCTGAGTAGAACCATGAATAAATTAATATGATATTGAAATGGCTATACAGATGCATGACAGAAAGTTCCAGGTAAATGAAAACACTTCCAACAATGATAATAAATAAGTATCATGAAGAGTCCTCTCACATTATTATAAGCTGCATAGACTACATCTACAAGAGCGTTACATCAGAGTTATGCACAGGTTAGATTGGTCGATGTCGATCTCTGATGATTTTTCTATTCTTCACTAAATCTATTCTTGTTACATCATACGCAACGAGGGCACTAGCATGAGCCACACAACAAGGTTCCATCCTGATGCCGAATAAATGTGAGCCAGAAGAACCAATAATGTTCTTATCGCACTAACTACAACTTCTATGGGCTTGGCTCGACTACTGACCCGTCTTAAGAATCTACTACATTATCTCATTTACGCACGAAAGCACTGTGACTACGTGACACTCAAATCCAGCCTACAACCTTAACAATACAAATTTTTCCTTCTTTTGCCCTAAGCAATCAAATTAAATCTTACCAAGTTAGAACTGTCCTCATTACCTCCCACCTGACCTATTACTCAAGATTTCCATTTTTCTTTTGTTTCGACAAATCCATCATGTTTCGCCCCTTAGAGGAACCAACTGGCCGTAGCCCTATGCAGATACAGAGCTTTGTCTGAGATGTCACACTTCTTCAGTAGATCATCCTTAGCAACGTCATTTATTGGCAAATTTTCTCTCACTATGAATGAACCAGTCGTACACGGACGTAGAGGTGCGGCAGTCGCAGTGCGCGGTAGTATAAGGAGGTTAATGTACTCCACCCGTCGCCGGCAGGTATACCGGACAACACTGGGGTCGCCCTTTCGGCGTTCTCGGACTACAAAAAAAAAAAGGTGCCTTGTAGAGGCGCCCTGGATGATCTTTTGTGGGCTAGGTCAGCGGGAACGCAGTCGTGCTTGCACAGTCCAGGGTTGGTCCTGGGTCTGTTTGTTCCTCCGTTGGTTATCCAGCACCGCCGCTCGTTAGACGGACGCATATAGTTGATTGATTAACGAACCAGTAGAATGATGAGCTTGCGAACAAAGGACATTCATCAACATAAACGTCAACAGACGTCGCAAAAGACATAAAGACACTCAATGCAACAAAGAAAAGTCGGGGCGATTTAAGAGGCATCGAGAAGCCTCTACATCTTTGGGAGCGCACCTTGTCAGCGTCGGTGGGAGCCCATCTGGGCTTTCGAAAGCTGATCGAAGATCTAGTACAAAGAAAAAATAAGCTCGGAACTAGCATAATTGGTCTTTCTGTCATGGATCACAGCCGTGAATGGGGATCAGGTTCTGAAGAACGTACACTCGGGATTGAACAAAGCCACTGGTTCCTACATTTTCATTGATCTCTTACGTTTCAGAGTAAACATGTAACCAAGGTTTTGCTGTACTAAGGAAAAGGAGCATGCGAAAACTGCTCCCGTTACTTAGGGTGTTCTGTTGTGGCGGCCTTGGCCGGGGATTTGGCGGTCCTCCAGCAGGTCTTACGCCTGCCATGGGATCCAGCACAAAAATGCAACGTCGGAGGCTACCGAGTGAGTACCCAACCACGAACGATGGTACCACGAGACCTAAGCTCCTCGTTTCATATGCGACCAACACGGACGAGGCCAAGATACTCGACGCCGTCGAGGACGGCGTAAACGTTATATGCTGGTTTGCTGCCGACTTGCGAGTAGTTGAAAACGCCACTACTGGGCAAGAGAACAAAGACTCAGAAACACGTATTGTGGAAAAACTAATCGAGGATTCTGATTCGACATCCATGCGAAAACATCATCATCGTGAACTTGCTGAGAAGGAGGACACGGAGCACATCACTAAAAACAAGTCTAACAAACAATATAGTTGGCATGACATACGCATTGATTTCAGGCCTGAAGTCGGAAAAGTTGCCAAGATTGCTTTAGAGATCCAGAGCAAATATGCAAATCGTCACGTGAGACACCTAGTTGTCTTTGGTGGCTGGAACGCGCCGCACATCGTCTGGCCTAGTACTATGGAAGAGGACCTCCAAAGTTCTTTGACAGGGGAGGACTTTTTTCGAGCTTTCGACGTTTGGAACCGCGATATTGTGAGTCGTGGGGAATATTATGACAAGCAGGTTGTACAAATTTACAGACATACGCCTGCCTGTGTTTCTTACTTTGATCTTGATTTTGCATGATTGTCATGTAGCTCTAGCTCCACGTTGGGTGAGCTACGACTGGAAGCACTAACAAGGTGAGTAGTCGTTGTAGTTTGTAATTGTAATCGTCGCTACTGATGCGACTTTCTTTTTCTAAACAAACGGATGGGATGGCTTTGATGGCATCGACTGGGACTGGGAGGGCCATGATAACCGTGACGCAGCGACGAGCATTTTCTCGCGGTATACGTTGGACGTCATGGGACAGATGATTATGCAACTTGTTTGTGTACTCGAGTTTGCCGTCATAGTACTAAATTATTTTTGCAATATTATTTCGTTTTCGATAGCCACAGCTAGGTGGAGGTTTCGATTACCACACCTCGTCTAATACCAGCGTGGCGGCAAAAAAAGCCGGCTACATAGTCGCTATGGCACCTGCGCAGAGCTATCTCGATCCACGTTGTTGTTGTACTCGACCTGGAAGCAACGACCTGACAGGCACTGGTATGGGAGAGGGCAATTTGATACTACATTCGGTTTGAACTTTAAGTAGATATTTGGAAAGATTTCCATTTGTTTTTGTTCCGTGTTTCTGTGCATCTCGCATGCTTTATTTCTACTCCTGGAAAAGACAAAACAGGCTAGATCTTCTGCTCTAGACTTCCTTCATAAATCGATCTCTCTGCGATTTTTCATTCTCGCTGAAGCTGCCACCCGCACCGGTAAAATGGCATCCTGAGTTTAAGCATCAGGGCCGAAATTGTTACGCCTATGCTTTAGGGAAATACGGAAAGACAGTTAAGGTGAGTTCCTTGAAAATGTGTTCGTGAGTAGTCAGGGTTGCTGAAATTCTCTTTTTCTCACGCTCCATCCCTGGTGGTTGTGGTAGCGACGGCACGACCTCTAGAGAAAACATCAAACTCTAAAATATTTCTCGATGAACATGGAGCTGGAGGAAACGATTATGCTCCTTCCGACGAGTTGACAACATCCGGAGTACCGCCAGATGAAGGTCACACGCAAGACCGACAGGTCGTCGTGGATACCTTTGATTTCGTTTCACTGCAGCTCTACGAAACCAACTCGTTGGCCCTCTATGAAACCCATAACAACACTGTAGACGTCGGCAGTTACTTATCCGCATTAGCATCGGACTTCTCGCGCGGCTTCCGCATTCGTATACCATCTGACAGCGAGGAAGATGTTACTACAATTACAAATAGCATGCTGCAACAAGAACAAGAAAAACAGAAACGGGGACATGACATCATTAGCGCCGTGCAGCAAAGCCAAAGAGGCGTTCATCTTGAGAACAAAGAGCAATCCTTTACCAGCGACGAGTCGTGGGACGTCAGTATAGATACCAAGACGCAGTTAGTGTGGGGCTTCTCTTTTGGACCGAAAAGCCGGGAACAGGCGTTCTACTTTGATCACTTCCGACAGATCGACTGGAGCGAAGTCGCCGGCGCAATGTTTTTTATGAAGATAGACTGACGTTTCAGTTACCAGTTCCATGACTTTGAGTATACGTTTGGGTCCTAAAGAGGTTTCAAATATCTTCCTTGCTAGCTATATGATTCACGAAAATATGCCGATACTAGATTAGATCATAGTTGCATGTAGGACGAGATGGACATAGACGTATGGTACGTGGTTACCTAACATTAAATATATTTGTCAGAAATGCATGTTCACTTTCAGATCTTGAAGTGAGTATCAAACAGTTTCAAATCCCATTATCCTCTTTTTCGACGTCGCCGCTTTCTCCCACTCCTCCCTGGCACGCTTCATGTTCCGGGAAATCGCGTTGGACAAGACAGGGTTTGAAAATGAGACGGAAAGAGATCCCTCCAAGTGGCTCCACATGGCTAAGGGATTACACGATGCGATGACAGCGTAAGCAAGGGATGGCGAGTTTTTAGCTAGAGGACTTTATGAATGCTGGCGCGGTTTGGTCATAAAGTCAGCGAACAACTTCGTCACTCTTCTTGAGCTAGAAGCGTCTCCTTTTGATACGGATTTCCTTTTCATACAGAAATGCGGCTGTATGTCGAAGAACAAAACAATTCCTTATACCATAGATACAGCATTACATATCGGAATAAGCAGAATACTACGCATAGTTTAGATGAAAGTTCTATACTGAAACAATGTGAAGAGAAGAAACAGGGCGGGTGGTATTGCCTTGTGGTGCAAAATTTTGGATGAACGATGTGATGCAGTTCGTGCTGTGTCGTGATATTTTTTTGTGTTCGGATTCAAATATGAGGCAAGGAGTCATCTCACCTGCACTTGCCGTAAGAAAGAACATCTTGGTTATTCGTGGTAAATCCAGGGCGCGTTGTTTTTTATGGTGCATGCTGGTTGAAATCCTCAAGAGCAGTGATGATGTGATTGGAGTTGTGCACCTGCATATGATCACGATAATCAAGATGGTGCGCTTGCGTGTGACATTTTTGAGTTAGAAAAGACACAAGAGTATTCTCGGCTGGCCTGTTATTGTGGGAGTTAACTTCCTGTTGGTTGCCATTTTGCTTCTACGGTGAAGGTGATCACGGATGGTCATATCAGGAGCACACACATGACATCCGGGTTGTCTTTTGAACAAGTGAAATGATGTTTTCTCAATATTCCTTCCTTTATCAGTATCACGCAAGATGGATCAGGTTTAGGGTTTCGATACTTTACTTCATCTTGTTGAAGATTCCTGATGTTTTTATGTTTCTTCCACTTGGACATCCTTCGATCTACCACTACCACCATCATCTTCTTCTAGATTCTCGCATCCAACCAAATCCAAAATTTGAAAGTCCCATGGTAGCTGCGTGAGAGAGAAGTTGGAGATCACGGCTTAGGGTTTGGTTCGCTCACAACATAGTAACATGATTATTTAAAGAATTAAGGTGAAGATGGTATGACTATGACTTTTTTAATGTGAATGTAGTCGATAAAAAAATCTAAATCATATTATTTAATTTCAGTGTTGTTGATTTTAATAGTCCCGGTCCTGTCCCGTTCCTGCTCATTCACTGTAGTTCTCGGATGTGTTTTAGTTTTTGATGCCTCTCCTGTCTCTAGCAGCTCCCCAGCTCTAACAACTCCTCAACTACAAGAAGGTGTATTCTTCCTTCGCGGTGATTCTTTATCTCCATCTTTATAAAACTTTTTCAAAGAGTACTAGAAGGAAAATAATAGCGAGACGCTATACAAGAGGCACCATGACATGAAATGACAAAATATTATGTGCATACAGTTGGTAAGACTAAGAGGAAAGGAGGATGATTTCACTTTCTTGAATACCCTTTTGCTCTTGTTTGTTAGGAAGCATTTTTGCTTATCTACCCGATTCAAGATTATTTTCTTTCCCTTGTGCTCATCCCTTGTTGTCAGTCTCGTTCACTCACAGTAGCGCAGTTAGCTACCCAGCTACTGGCGAAGAACAATATAGACTCCTGCACCTAGAGTACGGAAAAATAGGGGGGGAGTTAAGAGTGTGATTTTCACATCTCTCTTCTCACCAGAAGATTTTCCTTCTTCGTCCTCCTAGTTCTTGAAAAATATGACTGACTTCCCCTCTCTCATGTTGAAACACCAGCAGGATAACAGGATTACTATCGGTTTTGTGCTGCTTCGGAAGGCGAAGCTCTTGAACTCGAGAACGTATCTGTTCATTGTCTACTAGTACATCAAGGGTTAAAGGATCAACCAAGATTATGAAGTCCTTAATGTACATCCGAAAACAGCAAAGTCTGGATGAAGACGATTCAGAAGGCTATCCTGTAACATTTATTGGGTAGATAGATACAACACTAAACTTGACCGACATTTCCTTCATGAACAATAAGGTTTAGGTTAGTAGTCGGTCTTTATCGTGTTTGAAAATGGAGAATGCCCCACTTAGATGAATACCGAGGACATCAACAATTACCCCAAAACAAGGACTACGAGCACGCAACAGTTGAAGTTCACGTTCGGAATGGTAAGGTGATCTTAATGGCTTCTCAGTCTCAGACGAGAGCAGGGAAAAACGTGTCTCAAACTTAAACAGCACCTTCATCGCGTGGTTGTCTAACCACGCATAAGGTATAGAGAATTATTGATGGCCAGAAGATGCGCTACACAATCCTAAGTACAATTTGTTTCAAAAGCATTATGAAGTGAAGATTTGAAGACAAGCATAGACAGACTACGATTTCTTAGTGAGGATATTTGTATTGAACCAAAATAATCGTATCTTCTATTCTGTTACTAACCCTACTTCATTATAAATATATTTCGAGATTTATTCGCGCGAAGTAGTGCAGGATCATCGGCTTGAACGCGGCACGAAAGTTGTGGTTGGACGGCACTCGTTGCCACACTCACATTCGCGTTCGCGCTTGTTGTGCCATGACGGTCGATACAACCGAATACTACAACTAGATGTATGACAACAAGGGTTGAGTAAAAACGCGCTTTGCCGCAGAAAGAATGAGTTTGGTTAGTCATTTGTCGTGGTTTTTTGCTATTTTGGCAGCGCCATGAAGATGATACGCCATTGATTATCCTTGCTAATGCCTCGAAGCTTAAAAGATAAGATCATAGGGAACATCCAACAGCATTGATCTATTTTTTCTCGACAAGTATGATTATCTGAAAATAAAGAGAAACTACTTGGCGAGTTCATCTTCGAGGACGACCCGCCCGAAGAACAAAGTACATTCGACATTGTTTTTTATCGTATGAAAATACTAATCTGAGAGTAGAAGATCAAAAGTTCTTAGCGGACTTATTCCTTTTCAGATAAGTATAACTGAGGAAGGCAGTTTGCGCCTCAAGCCATAACGCAGATTCTTGTGCGCGCGCGTCTGGGTTTGGTTTGTGCCCGCTTTGACAATTGGATTTGATTGCCCCTCCTGAAAAGCGAAAATAGTAACTAAAGGACTATTAGTTCGTGGAAGAATTTTTTAGATTGTACTGATTTTTGGAAAAGGGTGTGAGGAAGATTTTTGGCTCCTCGGATATCATGTTTGCATCAATACTAGTTTTGAAAAATTATACGCATAAACTTGAAACTTTGAAAACAACAAGATCAAGATGTTGGTACTATTACAACTTTCACACTACTTTTTACGAAGTACTAGTATAAGTACCACAACGTCGAGGACTAAGAAGGGGTCGTCCTCGGGGTTGCCATCTTCATCACGAAGTTCCTTAAGTAGAGTTTTAAAGAATTGGGCTTGTTTGGTATGTTATCGTCAGTTACTCTACAACAGAGTACAAATCAGATGGAATCCACCTGTTACAACAAGGATTCGCTCCTATTCCAAGAGAGTATTCCTTTTGTTGTTTCTTATCTTTTTCTACAGTAATTCTTTTAGCTGTGTAGCTCCTAGTGAGGCGCGTGCGATTTTTCCACTGGCTCCTAGTGGTGAAGGTTCCCGTGACTCGTCAGGGCCGCGAGGACCAGGAGAAAATGCTGGTTGTGGTAGTACTACACCGGACGCAGTAGAAAAAGTATATGTAGTGAATGTAGAACAACAAACTGGAAGTGGAACCACTGGACGACGAAGTAAAGGGGGACGTCATAATACTAGATCATTTGAGCAGCAGCGGTCTCCGGGAACAACGACAACCGCTAGTAGTTCACGGGATCTTCCTGCAGGCAGCTCGTTTTTCCCCTTACTGAATCAAGATTCATCGCCTCGTCCAGGAGGACAACATCACCAACCTCCGCGATTCTCGGAAACTCCGAATGGAGCTCGTTCTGGTCAACGTGCTCAACCGCCAGGACCACGGCTACAGCAAGGACGAAGTTCATCATCCGCCAAGAATGATTGTTCAGAAGTGGATGTTGAGACGAGGCAGAGAAAAAGCTCCAACAAAATTGAGCCCTCCCAGCACCCCCTCGCTTTTCGACGTGGAGCGCCTTTACCCAAGTCCTCGGAGTCGTCGTTGGTCAGGGGTGCGGAAACCGATCTGAATCAACCGGTTGAGCCGCCTTTTCCCGTCTTCTGTCAAAGCTTGCCCAAGCCGGACAAGCCTCATGAAGATGGAAGCGTTTCAGATATGGCATCTATGTATTAAATTTAAAGGTCCTATGATATGTGGCCGCTAAGTAGTAATGAGATTTACAATACAACATCAAGTGAATAATGTTGACATTAAATGTTCATAATCAACGACGAATGTAAAACAAGAACGGTATCAAGCACAATTTATAGTGCGAGGCAAAACGCCTTGAGTAACAGAACACTACTTTTTACCACCTCGTCGCCGTCCTGCTCCCTTCTTCTAATTACTAAAGAAGCGGTGGAGCTGCAGCAAGCCTAGCAGATACGAACGTTGCGAGGAGCGGTGCTCGAGACCCAGCTACAGCAGCTAGCGCAGAAAGCGCCGGATCTGCTCGAGGCCCAGCTACAGCAGCTAGAGCAGAAACCACTGGATCGGCCACACGTCAACTGGAGGCGACTTTTGTGCTCGGTGGTGAGCACGTGGTCGTAGGCGACGTAGGGGCCCAGTTTTCATCAGAATCAGAGGAAGGAGGGCTGTCGTCGGTGGATCCTGCGGAGTCTGCGACCCGGTCTCAGTTCTCTACACAACCACGAGATGATGAAAGATATGTTTACACGAAAAAACTGGATCAAAAAGCACAAGATAGAATTAGAAAACATCATCAAGGTTTAGTCGACGTACCTCTCGGGCCACTAGAAGGAGATCGGGGTACAAGAAGTCGCGACGCTGGCCTCGACACACATGAAGATCAATATCAAGCTAGAGATCTTCTAGAAGATGCAGCGCTTTCGTTAAGCTATGCTCCGTCGTCTGGAACTGCTTCTTCATCTTCCGCTGATGCTGACCGGAGTAAACATAAACAAGGACGCTCTACTCTAAGGTTTTCTGAATTACATCCCGCATTACCATCCTTGGCGCTTTTCCTAGTAGAAAAGAAGCCAGGAACGTTTTTGACGAGTGTAATGTAATCCCGTAGCCTCTAACTACTGCTGCTGGAGAGCAATCAGCTGGCTCAAGAACGGACGAATCGGCAACCGCCTCCTCTGTTCCACGAAACAAAGGAAGTTCTGTGATTAAGAAGCCTCCTAATCCATCTTCAGAGGCATCATCCTAGGGCGGCTTTCTTCCCAAGGGGCTGACAAAAAACATACAGGGTGCATCTCAATATGGATTAGGGCGAGATCTAATGCGACTGCAGTTTCACGCGGAAGCAGAGGAGGGTCCTCGAGAAAGCATGGACAGCAAGCGGTTGCTAGAAAGACTTCTCGCGCTCATTCACATTCTAATATGAATATGATAAGTAGTACTAGCCAAAGCCAAACAGGCGAAACGAATCCAGGATTGCTCCGCCTCTCCTTGACTGGAAAGTACAGGAAGCAAATGCGCGTTTCCGGGGCCTCCTCTGTCGCCAGCAGGGACGACGACTCTGAGAGGAACACGACAACTCAGGGAGCGACTTCTGGAGCTGGAACTCGACCTATAGTAGATAAAGCTAGTGTTCCGCCTGATGCTAGATCGATTCCCCAGGATACCAGCCTACAAGCACGGCGAAGGAAGAACGACGCTGGCCCGTCGACGCCTGGAGGCGTTGGGGAGGACGATGACTCGCAGCGTGGCCGTAAAATTTACAAGAATACAACTACTTGTACTTCTTCCAATTACGGGGAAGGAGGTGCACAGAGCTCAATCGGTGCTGGAAGTACGGTTGACACCGTAGTCGGTGTCACGTCTCAGCGTCGCCCAACGAGCACCCATGTACCCTCAGAGTGCGACAGTTTTTCTTCCTCGTGGGACAGAAGGGTAAAGAATATCAATATTGATGTACATTTAGTTTTAGATAATCTAAATCGCAAAATTGATTTACAGTGATAATATTTATTTCCATAATTGTTTCGCTTTGATACGATAATTTGTCATGATTCAAGGTAGTAACTAAGATCGAGCTTATTGCAACCTTTGATTTCAGATTTCTGATGCTGCTGCTGAGGAACCCGATCTCGTTAGTATGCCGAAGAAAAAAGATCGTGTCCCTCGCCGACAAACATTATACACGGAGCCCAGCATTGTCATTATGCACTTCACAACCGCAAGAAACGTATCATTCCGCCGATGGCCTAGTATGGTCGTTTGGGATGCAGTATGATGTTGATGACGGTACTCTTTCACTATTTGGTAAAAGAGTGAGGCCATAGAAAATGAGGAAGGACCTCCATTGGACTCTCAACAAACCTTAGATTGCCAACCTTCGGCTTACTTAATTACGGGAACGAGACTGAGACCTTATGTTCATAGTTTGTGGATGCAGTGAGCGGCCGAGTTCGGGGGCGTGGCCCGAATTATTAGACTTCGACACAACCCTTGATTTCCTGAAGCGTGCTGCTGTTGATGCCAACTGTGGTTAGGGATCCTTGTTGCGAATCATAGTTGAGAATTTAAGTATTTCAGATGCACGAATCATGCACACAAACCTGATGCTGATTCTGAGAATGTTTCACGATTGAAATTTTCTGAAACATCATCTAAGTCCGCGATCCGATTCTGGCACTGGCTCAAATCCTGCAGTCCGCTGGTGCTGGGGTCTCCGAGAATGTTGTCAACATCATCAAAGCACATCATGCTTTAAGGTAGTGCAGTTTTTTGAGTAAGTATCTTCAAGTGGCTTAACTACAACGAACTTTCTTGCTAATATCAAGTAAGAAAGACGAGCAAGTAAGTTTTAGTTTAAGTAAGTTGTAAATACTCGGTCCACAAGTATTTAAGTGTAATTAATTAAGTGATTTACTTTTTCTTGTAGCAATTCATCTTGTTAGGCACAAGCATCTTCGTTGCCGTTGGACAACTGCTTTCTTTTTAGTGTCATAACTCTAAAAGCAGCAACGGCGGGCCTGAGTACGAAGAATACGAATCGTCTTCCCTCCTCTGGCTCTGGAGACACAGGTAGTTCTTGCTCGAGTAGTTTGTCAGCAGGAAAGGGGCCACCCTGGCTTCAAGATTTTTCTCGCGCAGGATATCGGGGAGGTTCCTCGAATAGAGACGGAGACGCTCTTGGGGCAGAAGAAGGACAGCTGCAGAGATGTACTACGCGGACAAAAAGCGGGCCTAAGATGAAGGACCTCAGCACCGCCAGTCGCGCTAAGAACTTTATTTTCCCCCGTTCTTCCTCACCAGCAGCTCCGATTATAAAGGAAGGGTTCAGAGGACGAGGAGAAGAGCGATGTGATCGCTACTCAGGAGAAGCTCCTTCCTACATTCCGCCGATGGCGAAAAACATGCCTGCTCAACAACGCGCAACTACTGCCCTCGGCTTCGAGGACACCGCTCGAAATGTTTCACCACCAGAAAGTCGGGAAGAATGTGCTCCCTTGGCACGCGATCAACATGTTAAGGTTCAAAATCATTCATTTCCAATCGTCATTTCTCTTACTCTTTGTTTCCTTCTTGGGATATTTTTGAGAAGTGAGATAAAGGAATGAACTACTTTGAGCTCTAAACATAGGTATGACTGTCGGGAATGGGACAGAGATGACCGCTACGATGAAAGGGGTAGCGAAACGTGCAGGTTCTCTCTGGCAGCGTCTTCTATTGTCCGCCGACGATGCGTGGAGGAGGTTTGTTCTAAGTACAACCAGATAGCATCACAGGCAGTACCGGTACGCGAATTCACTCGTCAAGGACCTGCGAACAACGGGACCAGTTCATCGAGTGCAGAGGAAGCCTCTGGAAGCAGCGATGCTCGTACTCGTAGCGCCGTTTCCTCTGGAGGTCTCTCGGGGAGCACCGCGTTGGCGCCGTTGGATCGCACGACATCTCTGCACGGACTTTTTAAAGCGAGTGAAATCACCGAGCGGAGTGATTGTGGACCTGAAATAAAAGCGACAGTAGAAGATGAGGACCCTTCGCGATCGTCTGATTCCCCAACTAGGAACGGAAATTCATCAACGGCGGACGGGAGCCGGAGCTATGTTGGGATGTTTTCCCGCGACTGCGGGATGCCCTCCCTCCATCGGGTTATGCAGCTCCCGCGGCATCAGTGCGGAAATGATGAAGAGTTACGGACAAGAACAGCACGTAAGAGCTGCAAGCATCTAAATGTAAGTACATCGTTCTTGTAAGCATTGTAACTTATGTATTTTATTAGTTAGTAGATCATGTTCATGTTGCACTTCACAGACGTTCATGTTCACCACATGTAAGAGATTTTCAGCCACCTTCGCTTTTTTGTAATGAAAGTTCCTGACCCTCTCTCGTCTTTGTGTTTTTTCAATTTTTTCCTCTGAGTGATACCCGCTGACGTGTTTTCTCGGATCCACCCCATTCCTCTTGGTACTCTGACAGTAGTATGATGGATGAATTCAGCTTCAGGTAACCTACTGATGCGTGGATGTAAGTTTAGGCTGCTCGTATTCTCTGCACTGTTCTTTCTGCTTCAAAGCCTAATTGTAATGAAAAAAATGCAAGAGTTCTACAACAATAACATCATCTTCTGGACAAGACAGTATTAGTACAGAGGTAGAGTATGAAGTTGCATCTTCATCACCTGCGCTGTGCCAGAAGCTATGCGAAGAAGACAGGATACCCGAGGCTTTCGATGGTTCAGAGGACGAATTTGCACAGTCCGAGCACATGCTTATTAAGATAGAATCTGTGCAACCCGCAGCCGCATGTCGCGCAAAGGAAGAGCCACTAGTGCGAACGCGGGCGTGTACTATTGTGCGATCCACCACCGAGAGGCGCGATGCCCTTTGTGACGTGAATGCTTCAAAATTTCGGGACGAGGTGGGATGCGAATCTCCTCTAGGAGGATTACAGCCGGTCGTATGTACTCGTGAAGACGTTGCTGCATGGTCAACACCAGAGCCAGGAGCTACCGAAAAGACTCCGCGTTGGCGAGGTATCCCTGTCGTGGTAGGGGGACCCGGAAAAACACCTTCCAAATCTGGGGATCACGCGGTATCGCTGTCGGGCATTCTTATCAATCGCGGGGCTATTACTAATTTCACTTCGAGGGAGTGCGCTGTTACTGTTCCTGAATTATGTTTGACTTTCTTGAGTACCTTAAAGATGATAAATAGATATTTTCAATCTACCTGTATTTTTACGGGCATGGTGTCGCTAGTCCTCGTCTTCTATCGCCTCCTTCTGTCAGTCGTATTTTGCATGCGCTAACAAGAGCATGCATACCAGCATACGACGGAGGGTCCGACACAGCATCAGTACTACAACGACAGGTTAGTCCATCGGAAGATGGTGTCGTGCGGGACAGGACTGCTCATGCTGCTGCGGGTTTGTCGCCCGTTGAGCCGCTATGCCCCTCCTCGCCACCGCAGAAATCACCGAGATACCTTACGGGTGTGGGAGTTATCAGAGATGCTTTTCCTCTTGTATTGTCAAAATATGAAGAAAAACGCATCGAGATAACTCCTGGGATGCGTTTCTTACCCCTCTAAGCACTAACACAATTCTGATCAAGAGCAGGAAACTTTTGACGGGACTCAGGCGGAGTGGGATACCTTCGGTGTAACGCAATATGTTTGCAGCGACGCTGAGGCCTCTGGTTTCAGCAGCTCAGTTATGTTGAAATCTCAATTTTTTGTTTTCAAAATCATCATTCGTCACGACCTTCACCAAGCCTCATATTGCTTATCTCGTTAAAAACAAGCTGTCTCGTCTGGTTGAGACGAGTCGCCGTGAGAAGGTGAAGTAGTACTACGTGGAAACTGCATCAATGTGCCGCGCTCTAACTCAGTGTCCAACCCCAATATGACCATCCGTCGGCTCCGCGCGGCAGAACAGGCAGAAGCACTCGCGGCGTACCATCAACAATGCGCCCTAGGTCCGGCGGCCAATGGTCCTAATTCCACACAGCAACGGCAGAAAATTGGTCCTGCTGCGACCATACCGCCTTCACGCGTACAATCCTCTGTCGGTGCCTCATCGTGTTCATCTATGATGCTGGAGCGTGAAGTAGGAGCTGATGCCGAAGAACCAGCGGACGAGGAGGGTCGAACATGGCACGCGCTCGGAGATGTGAAGAATGATGATCTCTGCAAGACTGGCGTTATTGGTTGTGGCAGAGCTTCTCATCATGGCCCTTCGCAATGGGCAGCTTGCCACGCACCATTTCCGCATCACAATTTTAGGAATCGCACTGGTGCGTCCGCGGCGTCAGATCCAAGTTGTAGAGAACCTAAATTTTGCATCCAGGAACTAGAAGACGGCGCTGCCTGTGAGCTGCTTGAGCTGGACGGTGGGAGTGCTCGACCCCGCCGTCAAGCCCTGACGGGTGCGAGAGCAAAGTGGGCGGCGGGGGCGTCATGCGAGGAATCGGGGGCGGGGCGCCTGAGTGACGTAAGCAGATCGCTGGAAAGGAACGGGACCCGCTCTCCCTCATCGGCTTCGTTGAGTATATACAGCGAGTGCACAGTGGAGCGCCGTGCCACCGAATCCGATGCCATCGCATCGACTGCTCAGATGTCGTCGCAGGAATCAGGACGCAGTAACGCATCGCCCCCGCGGTCCCCGGAGCGTCACAACTCCTCCACCGTGGATGGTGCGGCGTCTTCTTCTCAAAGAACACGCACAACTCCACGAGGACAAGCTGCAACCCGTAGCCCAACTCTGTCTTCGTCTACCACAGAACATCGTCCCGCGCGTGGTGCTCGATTTGTTGCTCCCGTTAACGCAAGTGGTCAACCCACTCGCGCTGACCCGAACTCGTGCGCAAATATACTTCCTGCAACATCATCAGATGAAGATCATGGTCCTCATGATCTGCAAATGTCTCTTCTTCAAGGTAGTTCATGGAAGAACCCTAGAATAACAGCTGCTTCTAGTTGTGGTCTGGAGGTGCGCAATTTGGCGGCCATGGGCATGGCCGATGCTGTATCAAAGAAGTCTAAGTTATTACCTGAATCATTAACGACTACTACGTCATATTGCGGCTCTGCCACAACTCAAACAAATCGAAACGGTACGTCGAGATGCTACAAAACTTTCGAACAACACCAAGGGTTGATCCAAGTTGGCCTTAGTGCATTCAGGATTCCCTATCCGACTCACGCCGAAGTGACTCCTGAAGGAGTGAAGTCTCCGCTGGACATCTGTTCCCAGTGGAGTCCTCGACGGACTGCTATTGCATTTTCTCGACTGAGAACTGGAAGGGATTCCATGACAGTGCATGGCCTTCCATGCAGTTGCTTCCTATATCGGGACTCCGCGTCTGGACTACCTATCCACCGAACGTGCGATAGCTGCATCGTGAACTACAACAACCTGCTGAAGTCGCAATCAGGCTTTAAAAGTGAGGACGAAACAAAGTCGGGACTTTCCTTGACGGATCGGTTGCAGCAGGATAGCGATAAAGAACCAGTGAAAACTACCCAAACTTCTCAGTATGAACTGGGATTAAGCGAGAAGTTTCAGCAGCTGAAATTGGCAACTACGCGTCCTCCTCAACGCTTACAGGAGCATGAACCTTTCGAGGAAGGGAGGATGGGTAATCATCTTGATGATGTCCAACCTCCAGTTCCGTTAGCACAAGAAGACGGCGCAGAAATCCATGATCCACCTCTCACACATTTGAGCGGAGGAGCGGAAGCGCAAGCGCATCATAAACTGTTACCAGTTCTTTCAGTCAAGAGGAGCGACGGTCACGAAGGTCGCAACGCCGGCTCATCAAAGAAAGGAGTGAAGGAGCGTGCGATGAAGATGCCATGGTCGGACGAGGGTTTTGGACCCCACACTGCTGATGATCGTGCCCAGACGTTGGGTTCAGATTTGGTATATTCTTCAAGAGCGACAGCGACTTCTAGTACTAGGAGGCACCAAACTGAGGCAGCGTCATCAACGCAGGCAGCGTCATCAACGCCTCCAACTTTTATTGATATGAAAACCGAATGCGAATCGCTCGAAGCAAGCGAAAGTGAGAGCAGCACAACAACGTTTCGTGGCCCTTTTGCCTATACAGGTAAAGGAGATGGGCTTCTGAATCCATACCTAGAGGACCTCCGTGTCGAGTCCCCTTCCCCTGCATCCGGATCTTCTTGCTTCGCTGGTAATGAACACCAGTTGTCCCAGTTACCACGAGCGATTCCGGTTCCTACTTTTGGCAGGAAGACGACGCAAGCGATGGGGGCCTCCCTAGATGAACTACGAGTATCTACTGAGGATGCTCAACCGGAACTTGTGGCTGTGATAGAAAATAAGGCGGATCGGACCAGCTTCGGCGATGCCGATGCATGTATTAGTAGAGATGCACGTCGCAGTTCTGGATCTGGAAATTGCGCTTCTCCTGTTGACGAACAAACGAATGCAGTTGTAAAGAACGCCACCTCGTCCACGACCACGATGTCGATAAACATTGAAGGACGACCAAAGACAAACATTGAAGAAAGAGCTGCTGCATCTACCGCTGCAGGAGGACGACGCGAGAAAAATATCCCAGCGGAAAACATCCCAGCGGCCCCTGGCAGAATAATTATGCTTGAGTCTCTACCTCAGTCTCTAGCTTTACAACCGCCGCCGACAACAACTTCCCCGATGGTGGACGAACGAGACGAAAGAGAGGACGAAAGAACAATTTACACTTCGCCACATCAACACGTAGTATTCGGAACAACAGCGATACCAGAAGACGAGTATGAAGAGGAGCCAAGTTTTGTTGCATTTGTGGCTGAAAAACCTCTGGAGGTGGCGAAGGTTAGTGCCACCGGCTCCGAGATCGTCACCCGCGCTACATCAGCCTGCGCGTCTGATGAGGAAGAAGAACGAGTTGCGTCTTCCTCTCCATCTCTCTCCCGTCGGAGCAATAGCGTGGATCAAGCTACTAGAAGATAAGGCAGCTAGTAAACAATCCTCGAAGGAAGATCTTCGACGTGGTCTAATGTAAGTAAAAGTATAGTGCTCCACCGGTAGTATAGTATATGATGTGATTATCAGAAGAACCGCCCGTTTTATTCTGCATGAGAAGCACTTCTAACGACCATGTTCTTGATCACACAATGGAAATTCTATAATTAGGACTAAGGAGAACGAGGAGAAGAATGTTCTTGATGCAGTTGAACATTCATTGTTCTCAATACGTAGTAAATTGGATTGATAGCAGCTCACTTCTCTAATCACGCCCTGTTGCAGGCAAATCAGATACAACTGATTCCAGGCTACATCAGGATTTTGGCAGTTGCCCCAGAGCCAGCGCCACCGTGTATCTTCGGAGCCGTCGACAGCAAAGTCCTTCGCTGGACTCCTTGTTAAGGGTTTCCGAATTACATCCCGTGGCCGCACCACGATTCTTGGCTCTTTTCGTCGCCAGAAAAGAAGTCGGAGATGTCCTGAGGAACGTAATTCCGTGACCTCTAAACTTAGGTGTAGCGACGAATGTCACCTCATGCGCTGGATCTTCCGTTGCAGAAACCGGAGGCTCATGCTCTTCGGGTAACCACTCCAGTGCGGAGGGATCTTACAGGTCGTCCAAGGATCCCAGAAGGGACGACAATTCCAGTAACAGTACAACATGCCACTCGCCTTCTCCGCCAAGGCACGTGCAAAATTTTTTGCGGATGCTCTACAACACCGCCGCCGCGTCACCGCTGAGCCCAGATCGGTTTGCAGCTCCTGTAGTGCTAGATCATGTGCGGAGCAGCCACAACATATTGGACGAGCGTGGGGCTTCGACAAGTGCTCCGAGTGCGACTGGGACACCTCCTGGACCAAACGCCGAGTTCGTGCGGCAACGTTTGAACAACCGCGTGGCTGCTTCACGGCTGGTTGTACAGACCGATCCGGAATATAGCAGTCATATTTAAGAATAATACAGATAGAAGTGAATAAACAATAACAAGTGTTTTCTATTTATACTTACTATCAATCATGATTATCGTTACCCCAAAGAAATGCACTAGTCAGGCATCCTTCTGAGGGCTGGATTCGCTATGTGAGCGAGCGGTTTTCATTAACTGGACTCCACCGGAAAAGCTTCCCGTCCTGACTGTTCTCTTTAAAGAAATCAGGGAAAAAGGCATGTCGTGCACTCAAGCCCCCCCTCACTCACAGACGTGTGATGAAAAAACACCGCTAACATACCGCGCGAAACGCTTACGAGGGCTTCGAGACAACAGTTATGGGCCAATATGTAGAGCCTGTGTCTGCATACATAGTACAGCCATACACAGATTGATCATTATATATCATGAATCTACAACTATGTGTATGTCTCTTGCTTCTAAAGGACCCTTGCAAAGTCTAAGTCATGAACATGATTGATACTATCAACATAGCCACCACCTGCCCCAAACAGTACTACAGTCACGAATCATCAAGACCAGGACCACCCACTGTTGACCACCCCTTCCCACCCGTGGTCATCCTACTCAGAATAATGAAAGAACGACATTATAATTACTGAAATGGTTACTAAATTGTTTCACATTTTTCCTACGGGAATACTTATTTCCAGCATTGAAATGTATGATAGACAAGCGATCACTTCACCACCATTTTTTTTGATGTGTACAACTACTAATCTAACTAGCAGTAATTTGCTGTTCATCACAGAGTAATCTATTAATTTTCAGCTTCACTCATCAATGTCACAACGTGTTCGTGTATTCTTTTTCTCGTGGACAATCAGTGTCGTTTTTCTTGTGTTTGCGGGGAATATTTTCATGTCTGATTTTTTCTTGGTAATATAATTGCGTTTCGAGCTGCACCGCCTTATGATTTTCGTTGGTTTTTGTTCTTGTTTTCGTTGTTTAGTTTCGTATGTCCATGGTGGTCACAGAGATACAATACATCGTATCGCCGCATTCATTGCAATGAATATTAGTACGAGGACATTTGATTGCTGTCATCATAGTGCCACAACAGTGTGTATGAACAATAAAAAGAGTTGGATGTACTTTGCTGTAACCTGGCCGATGTTAGGTCGGAATTGATAGAAAAACTCCCGATTGTACATGGGTCATCACGTTGTCTAGCGTACGGCTAGCAACGTAGTTGCGATGATCTCAGAGTGAACAGGAAGTCTTCTGGTTCTCAGTAGCTCTTCACTTCCGGCGGACTCAAAAAATAGAACAGGGTTGGCACTTAGTTTGAGTTTGTCAAACAGGTATTCTTGATATTCGTTGATGCTAGCATATGCCGTCGTTGAATCTGGTATGTCGTGCTGACAGGTGGATAGGAGGACTGTCGGAGACGCCCGAGCGGGACAGTATTTGGCTTCAATAAGTTTGTTATTAGCGCGCCACTATCTTAATCTTGTAGATGCATGATTATTTTTTATTTCTTGAAAATGCAAGAAATGAGGTACACCCGCATTGTAGTCATTGTTGAAGTATGGAATGAGTGGTGCTTGTGAGAGAGACCCTTTTCCGCCACGGTCCGCTTCAACATGATGATGATTTTTAAATCCACTGGGTACAGGCCGATCGATCATGAATGAATATACTTATAAGAATGTTGGTGCCTTCGATTGCTTTTTTACACAATAAATCCTGATGGCTTGTTGTTCTCTTGATTGATTTCTATTTCTTGCTCTCCTCATGCCTGGATCGCGAGACTGAGCAAGGCAACCAGACTTTGCATACTCATTTCTTTCTTGAATCTCCCTCAAACCTATGTATAAGCTCTGCCACTTTTCTCGCGCTTACCAGGTTGTTTCTTGTTGAATGTCGACTACCATTTTCCTTTTCGTTGTCTCGGTCGTTTTGTAATGTGGTGCGGGGACTTTGCCGCTGACTAACACTCTTGCCTGATAAAGACGCTCATTTCTATGCACGACCCGAACAGACCTACACGTTATCTCTCGCGAAGCCGCTGCATCTAGCACATTGGCATGAGTGAGGCTCTTCAGCTTGCGCTTGAACTTGTAGGCGAAGTAGCAGAAGTTAGGATGAGCTGTCGTTCCACCGTGTCACAAACGCAAATAGATTTGTAGTCACGCCAGGACATCGCCATGATTATCTATTATGGATATTCAATTGGAATCGGACGGTGATCCAATAAAAATAGAAGAATGAAGATATCATGTAATAAGTAAACCAGACAGGATTTTCACGCCTGCCAGTTGTCGAGCTGCCGCGCTCGCCCGGTGATTGCTTTTTAATCCTCGCCAAGGAAACACGCATCATGTGTTATGGGGCATTATCCGACCAGAATGATCATAGTTACTCGAAGGAGTTGCTTTTTCAAGAAGATAAGTATTTATCTAGTACTATTTCAAATCCTAGACCTACTTACAACATACTAGCAGGGATAAGTATGGCAGGATGTTGTTGTTTCAGATGATCTCCAATACCTAGCGCCTGTGCACTGTAACTGTGTGTAGCTTTTCGCTAGGTTTAAAGCTATCTAAATGAGGCAGGTACTAGACATGAATGAAAATTGAATATCGCTGACATGAAGCCAGGCTATCTTCTCATATCAATGCGTGCAACTAGAATTGTTCCCGCCCACCCGCAACATCTCCTGGATAATATTTTCATTCTAGAGTAGTTTATAGACGCTGGGCGGCCTCGCTGGGCACGCTGGGCGGCAACGCGGGGCACGCTGGGCGGGCGCTTGGATAGCACTTAGCGGACTTGAGGGCCACACATTTGGCATGCCGAACCTCTGCGGCTGATGGATTTACTTGCGCCGTGGGGACGCGGTGCAGCGCGTCCCGTGAGGACAAACAAAGGCAGCGCGCCGCCCTCAAGGTTCAGGGAAGCGCTGGCGCAGTGCTGCGCCAGTTTGCCTCAGTAGCGGGCTGCGCTGCGCCTGCTCTGTTCAGGCTTGCACTGCGTCGCGCTGCTCGAACCGTGCAACGCTGCGCCGTTTCTGTGCACAACGGTAAACTCGACAGCGTCGCTGGCCTCGGCCTACGCTAGACTAGCACTGCTGGTGGGGTTCTCCTACGGGCGCCCGAAGGGCGCCCTGCAATTGGAGACGCCCAGCGTGACGCTGGGCGCAGAATTCGGCAGATCTGGCACATTTGTGTCGCCCAGCGACCCAGTGGGCCCAGCGTGCCCAGCCCAGCCATGTTGGGAACCCTTATAAGCTGTTCTATTATTCTTTTGATTTTAATCAACATGGGAACATATAACAAACAAACAAACATACGCATTCATAGGCATAGCATCTCATTGTATGATAAATGAACACCGGTCCGGACGTAGATCGTATTCGTAATCTAGTCGTGGTGACGAAAAATCATTTCCCCACTTCGTCCAGCTTTTCGAGTTTCGGAGCAAGGCCTTCGACTTGCACCGATGCTTCTTTGCTTCTTTCAAAAATGCCTTCCGTCTATGTCCTAGTACAACTCCTTCTAATAAATAATTACAAATGCTGGATGGCACCAATGGGATTGCTTTTTCGTCTCCCGCCGTTATTTGTTACTATATACTTACACTTTTACTGAACACGACGTCGATGATGTTGATGTTGATCGCGCGACAAGTATATTGATGCTGACCCCTCGAATGCGATAACTATTACTACTACTGCTGCGTGAGCGTGACACTGTCATGAATGGATTGAAGCAATGTATGGAGTGAACTGAAGCAAAAATCTCATTTACTTCTGGGTTCTTCTTTGCCTTTTTTCCATGATTGTCATGTGTGTATATGCATACGCGTAACTAGTTCAGAGTTAGACGAAAGAAAGAGTAGGGTAGCCAGGATAATGAATACTAAATCGAAAGGAAAGCAGAAAACTAAATCGAGAGCGTAGTTGCTGCCCCAAAGCGCGGGGGCCTCTCGTTCTGTGGCGGGCCTATACGTCTTGTTCCTGAAAAGCAAGTAACTGAGTCGCGCTGTTAATATTGCTTATTTTTCAGTTGTAGCTTAATGATAGTGATACTGCTGGACTACAAGAATGCAGACTGCGAAGTCTTGTCAAGTTTCTCGCGGGGAAACGTTGGGCGAGGCACTTGCTTGATGCGCTCGGACTTACAGCCTGAGACAAGTCAGTGGCCTCGGGCTGGTTCGATCCCTGTGGATATTCGTCGGGGTTGCAAGGGGGTCCCTAGTGCTGTCGCATGGGGTTGCATGATGGGGAACGTTTTGCGTGCTCATTCGCGTACTCGTCTCGACCACGCTGAACCCTCTGGATGAATATGCATCAGATTACGCGGGGGCTTATCATGGTAGTTCGCCATTACGATCCTCGCGCGCTTTGAACTGGTCAGAACTGGCGAGACGTTAGGGACATGGCTACCGCTATGACTGTGCGCTATCTCTTCGACCTGGAAACGGTGGAGGCCGTTTGCTTGTTGGTCATTGACTTCGGAACTACACGCCCTTAGGTGTATGGGCTTCCTTGATAACTTTCCGGTGGTGCTTTGTTCTTGAGCTTGACGAGACTGGGCGGAGAGATTGAACCAACGAACGAGAGAGAGGAGGGAAAGACCACGGACACCGGCCCTGACTATGGCCGAGGCGTTTGGAATGGCTGCCGCTGATGGTTTACCGTTTTCGCCTGGTGATCTTGGTCATTCTGGTGGTTTAGTGCTTTGGATCTTGGTGGATCTTCATGGCATTCCATTCATGGCCAACAGATACAGACGCAGCCTTCATAAAAGTAGGCGGGTGCCGACGCTCCTTTGCGACTTGCTCAGAAGCGCCTTACGTTTTATAGCATATAACAGAGTAGCCCATAGGGCTCGTTTGCCAGCTCGCATAGTATGGAGTTCATCTTCATGGGTCGCATGGAGTTGGATGGAGCTAGAGGGGGCTCTTCCTGCGTCCCTCTCCCTTATGGGTCTGCGCTCTATGCACTCCAACCATGCTCCTCCATGCACTCCATGCGCCGTGTGTGCTATAGACTGCTCTGATATGATTTTAACACGACTACAACAGCTTTTTTTTTCACTATTTTCTATTTATTTTTTCCATGTAGAAGATGAAGGAAGCAAGTTACTTTCGATTTCTTATCGTTCGGACTAGGGGCGTAGTATTACTGAATAACGTAACCTTGTTGCTTTCCTTTTTTTGCGTAGAAGTTTCCGAGAGCTTTTCAGGGTCGGCACAAAAAAAACGGGGTTCGTTGTGTGTAAAAATGCTTCTTTTTTGTTGTTGTTTCGACGATCAGGATTTTTTCTTTTCCTACGATGATGCAAATGTTGTCGATCCTTGGAGCGACCTCTTGCTAGGTAAATGAATGAATGAATTGATTGTGGTGTTTTTTGGGATGAGGAAGATTTAGTAAGTAGACAGAGGAGCTGTACTATGTATCAGAGATCATGAGTAGTAAGAGAGGAAGAGCGAACAAGAGAGGGCAGTGAAATTGAGTAGACCTGAGTCGTGCAAAGAGCGAAATGAGTGATAATTTTTCTACACGCCTCTGAGGCTGAGAGACAGTGAAAATTTGTTTTACTTGGTGGAACGAGTGAAGAATGAACTTTAATCACCATTGCGAGGATATTCATATTGAATCTGAGTGCGAAAGAAAAAGAACCAATATTTTTCGGTCTACCTACTATGATATTTTCTACTGATAGTGATATTTATTTTCTTTTTCTTACTCGAAGTCAAAGTAGTTACTGATTTATATGCTGTCCATGTCCTGAAATAATTTGGATTGGTTGCAGCAGGGATTTCAATATTCATTTCTTCACGTTGGGCAAGTATGTATATCTCATGTTGTGTTGATACTTGAATACTTATTGTATCGATATTTACTAGTTGTGACGAATCATTTTCATCATCCTTGCTCCACCTAACTCAGTAAAAAAAGCCAGAACCTCCAACACCAATGCTAATTAACTAATTCTTCTATACCCTCCACACCAGTGAACTACAAATTCCCACGACCTTCATTATATCGAAAGCATCGAAAGATCGAAGGAACGAAGATGCGAATACATTACTGGGCTTTAAAGAAAGGGCCGGAGAGATGATGCAGGTACTAGCAGCCACCTGTAGGTACCTCCTCAACATAGGAAGAAGTTTTTTCTGGCAACATCTTGTCGAATAAAATAGAAATGCACGTGGAACAAGAGCCTTATCTAGGTAAATATAAGTCCTACATGTGAAGAACAAATAATAAAGTGCTTGAAAACCCGGTTCAACCAAAGGCACATAATCATTATGCTGAATGTGGAAAGATAGAAGAAAGCTCCGTCTTATACACGAACAAGGCAGCACATCACGTGCTCCGGTGAAATATCTTAAGTAGATGAATCATTTCATTGCAGGGGCACTTGACTTCTTTATTGCGAGAATGTCACGCGTATGCATTTTCTGAGGACCACTTTTTTATGGGTGATGTTTATAATAATTCCATTCTTACGAGGACCATGGAGGCTACTCAATAGGCTGCGCGTTTTTAAGGGGGAAAGGGTGGGAGCCTCGATGGTCTGGCTAGATGGAAAAAACGCCATCCATATTTTTCGGCAGTGGTGGATCTCGTCAAGAAGGAGGTGCCAGCAGTAGCACCGAACCAGAGGGCGAACAGGAGGGTTACTCGTCGTCGAAAACCGCGCCGCATGGTCCTTCTGCGAACCAAGCAGTGCGGCAGATGAGCGGCTGGATGAACCGCAATGCGGACCGCAGCTCAAAGCAGCAACGTGGACGAGGTGGAGACGGAGGACACGCATCAGGCAGACCGCTAGAACCGGATGTCCAATTTGTTGGTGGTGTAGTAGGAAAAATTTTCATGAAAGATGCAACAGTTGATATCTCGATACCGCATTTCTGGAATCAGGATCAAGAAAAGCAGAACGTCGGAAAGTGCACCAGCATTTCAAGCTGTTCTTCGAAAATAATGGCTAACACAAGCAAGCTCAAGGAGCCATCTACTCGTCTACCCACAAATAATACGATCTCCTGTACAGCCGAAGACTCGAGTTCGACGACTTCTTGCATGTCGATGTCAAATTCCAAAAATTCGACGAAAGATCAAGTACGAGGAGTGCCATCTCCTCCTAGCGTATTGCCGAGCACAAAGCTATGGGGTGGACCAATGACGCGCGCAACATCAAAGGCGGAACCGGAATCGTGCCGCGAAACGCAAAATCAAGACTGTGCTATGATTTCGAGCTGCTCTTCAGGAGGAGGAGCGCTTCCGAGTTTCTCTAGTCAACAACAACGTACGACGACAGATCAAGTGCAAGGCCCGCTGAACATTCCTAACCAAGAGGAAGAGCAAGAACGTGCTTCCCAAGGCCAGGAGGAGGCCGGTCGAGAAGTCGGACATGTTCATCAGACGGAAATGGGAGAAGTGGAACGACTACAAGGCGTCCACAATTCTACAGCAACCGTAACTTCTAGCGGATCTTCAGTACCATTCGAAAATCCTCAGCTGGAGCGTAATGTCACAGGGCAAGAGGAAGATGTGTTAATGGCGGTTAGCAACACACGGAAAGAACATCATGACGAGGAGGTGGTAATGGCGGTTAATCGTACACAGCAGGAGCAGGTTGATACTTCTGCAACAGTACAAACAAATCAGGACCAAAATGAAGCGGCAGAATCGAAAACCGATGAGGAAGGAGAAGTTCGCCAACTGGGACCGGACAATACAGGAGGAGGAGGAGGAGGCCCGTCTGCAAGTCCACTGGAACGATTTCAAGCGTGCTTAAATCAGAGAGTCTTGGTGCTCCCAGAAATGGAGGAAGAGGACGGCCAAGATATTAAGGGACAACTCCTTCCTAATCCCAAAAAAAAACACTAATTATTATATGAAAATATAGTTCTTAATTTTCACGACTAAGTAATTCAAGTCTATCCGAAAGCTACTTGTTTTTTCTCGTACTACTAATAGGTTACGGTAAGCCTGATGGGCTCTCTACTACTAGGTCGGTGGGCCTGGGCTCTTCTGTGTATGATCCAGACGTGCTGTGAAATGATCGTCCTGAGTCTTGAAAATCTCCTGACAGTTAAAAGTCCTGAAGACGTAGACATCGAAGTCGTTTTGGATTTTCACAACCGGAGACTTGCTAGAGGACGGCTCCTGAGGAATGTCATGTGTGCGTCTCTGATTATACATAGTGCTGTCCGGATCACCCGCAGAGACTATGACTAGCTCTGACAGCGAGACTGTATACTTATTCATAGATACCCTATACTTGTACTTAGACACGACGAGACTGTATACATTTTTATACTTGTAATTCATGGATATAATTATCAGATGAGGCAGCGTAGTTTGCTTATCACGACAAAGAGCTACTGCTACATCCTCTAAATACTACGATAGTGACGATTCAGACGAGGATACAACTGAAGAAGACGACGCTTTTCCGACAGATGATAGCCCGCCATCTGACGACCGCGGTGTTGCTGCATCGCGGAGACGCACCAGGACCAGTGCTTGTGCGAAACTGCGGACTTCAGGAGAGCGCACGTACCGGAGACAAATGATGGAAATGAAAGCTGTTCGCTGCAGCAACCCGACAACAAGATGTCTTTTTTATGCCGATATATATATATAATGCTGGGTAAGTTGTAAATGTTCTCGAATTTTTACTCCTGGTATTGTCCAGGACGTTACGAAAAATTATAAGTTGTAGAGAAAGAAACAGAAAGGACAAACACAAAGCTGCTACTCCCATTCGAGCAGATGACTCACATTGAAGATGAGACTAATATGTCTATACCTATAACTAACGGCGACAGGATTGATAATTGAAGATTAGACTGGTGTCGTCATGATGCGCAGGTACTAGAAGCTTTTTCATCTCTATGACTCTGAAATATGATGTTGATGAATGAGTGTGCACGTTCGTTGTACTAGATTCTTGTCGACGCACTGATGATGTGTGTGCTTTGTCTCTAAGACAAGGGGGGAAAGTCTGCAGAGCAAGAGGAGAAACAACTCAGGAGTCGCAAAAGGTCAATTCATCCGCTGCTTGACTTCGCAGGTGAGTGCGCAGGAGGATTCACCGAGGAGCTGAGAGAAGCTTACACACCCTCGCAGATTACCCAGCTCCTGAGAGGAAGAAGCGCACGCCGTTTATGCTTCGGTTTCTATCCTGCTGATCTACCTCTTGTTCAAAGTAAATTTGAATTATACATAGCGCCTTGACGGTAGTCATGATCGTTATCAGAATCAGAACGCAAAAAAAAAAAACTCTACGCGCATTAGTAACGGTGCCATCAGGGATACACACACACATACTTACAGTTCCACTCTTTCTAGAAATTTAGACTTTGAAAAGTCATAGGTATATCTCATTACCCTCACAAGGAAGTCACTTCTTGTTCTTCACCCAGTTCTGACTACGAATGAATCATTTTTGAGCACTTGATACAGCAACCTGCTTTTCTTGGCTTACTACAAATCAAGAAGAGCAAGAGACGTGGAGGTGCGCATATCAATATGATGAACTATTTACATGCGTTAAGAATTGCTGGCGGGGGACCGCAGCAGCCCAAGTCACGTTTATCGAATCCACATCCGTTACTGGGCCTCTCACCCTCCACATCGTCTTGCGAGGATTCGGCGAAAAAAAGGACGAGCGGACGTGAAAGAGCTAGAGGTGGCGGCACTAGCAAAAAAAAGCAAAGAGGATATCGGATCTTTCAGCTATTCGTTTCGACGGACGTCGTTTATAAACGGCCTCCGCCACAAGAACGGCCTCCGCCACAAGAACGGCCTCCGCCACAAGAACGTCCTGTACCACAAGAACGTCCTGTATCACAAGAACGTCCTGCGCCACAACCTGCAGCCCAAGCGGCTGGAGATCCGCAACGAGCCTCGACGAAGGCGCACACTGGCAAAGACAGTGACTTGTTTTTTTACGAGGAATAGAAGGCGAATCTAGTAGTAGTTGAAAATTAGTACGCTTCTTGATGTTCATCTTTTGTTCAGGTTCAGTATGTTCTGACCACTATTGCGGTGATGGTGTGTGCTATGTATCTTAACCACCAAAAAAAGATCGCTTCGGTTTTTATATTTTGCCCACATGGAGGCAGTGCTGTGCACAGATCTTCTGGGCGCGAAATTCATAGCATTGTATTCGCCGTTAGTGAGAACCCTCCCAATATGCTGTACTATGGCTCCACCTCTTATAGAGGAATTACCTAGTTAGGGTTAGGGACTTAGCTGTGCAATGCAATCTTGATCTGCTGGCTTTAAAAAGTGCGCGACCAAGTCCAAAGCTACGACGAGTGGGCATTCTCGATTGCATCGAACAGTGCACGACCTCACAAAGTCCAAGATGAGGCTAAGGACAGCACGAAGACACCCACTGGTGCAGCTTCGAATATAAGCTTTGCATCTACTAAGACACCCGCTGTTCCGACTGTTAGTCTTGCATCTACTACAAAATATATTCTTGAAAGAGTTGAGCAAGCACATGATGTGGCTGTAAAAGATGCAGACGCTGATACATTATCGGATCATCCAGGAGATGCAGCTGCGACAATCTTGGATGTGCTACCAGATGCTCCTGATCACGAGGATAAGGATGACCACGGGAAGGCTTCGCTTTCACCAGAGGCGGAACCACAACCAGAGGAAGTAGCCACTGATGTTCCGGCGCCTTGGAACACAGCAGAATCGAGGAAAATGCTGAAAGATTTTACCCTACTCCTCAATGCTCGGACAGGACGCGGGCTCCGACTTCCTGGAGGTGGAAGTACGTTGACAACAAGTAGCGAGCAAGAGGTGGTCTTACACGCTCGCTTGCGTTGGGATAAGATGGCGTACCAAAACTTGGGAACTCTTCAAGATCGGTTGCGCGCCTTCGGCCTTTTTGCCGTCACAACCAGCGACAGTGAAGACTTTGAAGATCATAAAGATGTTATGGTCACGACGTCAACTACAACAAACTAGTACATGTCATGTCATGTCAGGATGCCCAAGTAGATCTAGATATCTATCACTTTTTTATTATTTCTCATACCGCTCCCGCTGCGTATCAACATACTAGTACATCCGCACCGCCACTTTAGTTTGGAAGCATGACCAACCTCATGGCTTTACCTTTTGGAAGATACAGTCATAGATACGCATAGTGGTGAGAGTAAGAGTTTCTACTCTTTGGAATTGGCAAGAGCTATATACTAATAAGATATAAATATGTACTTAGTTCCAAAAGAAAGGTTAAGATTATTCTTGATGAAACTGATGCCGCTAATGATAGAAATACCAAGATGAACAGTATTCGTGTTGTACCGTTTTTGCCACCTGGACTCGCGAGAGAATTACAAAGTCAGGCGTCCCAAGCTGCAGCCAGGAGAAGCGTTGAGCGGGCGGCCCCGTCGGCGCGCGATAAATTTTCAGGACGAGGCGGCCCGATCAAATCCTCGAAATCGTCGAGGGCGGGGGCGCAGTCTAAAGATGATGCGCCTACATCAACCAGAACATCAAGTAGACATCATAGAACCGAGAGTAGAGATCATTACTGGTCCTCGACTCGAAGTAGTGACAGTCATCTTCAAGGGAGTAGCAGCGCGAATGCTCTGGCGAATGGGGGAGGTATGACCCGTGGTGATAAAGACGCAGTGTCAAGCGCCATCATGGAGATGGAAAGCCGGGAAACGTGCCCTGCCTATGCGACCCCCGAACATTAAGGCTCGCCAATTATCGATTTTATAATATCACTGTCATATCATCCATGAGTAAAAAGCAACTTCGGGTGCATGTACTACTTGCGAGATTTGTTTTGAGACTACTTCTTCTTTCGCGTAGTGCCTGCTTGAAGATGAGAATCTGAAGAATATTTTTCAAAGAGGAGCGAAGTCATCATGAAAGTGGTATTCTCGGCAGTGGAAAGAGGAGTTGGACGACTGTGAATGTGATTGATGGATGGAAAGGAAGAAGAGCACTAGCAATGTCCAAGGTGCGAAATGAAAAGTTCTTCTAAGAAGTAGATCAGGCCACCTCGGACAGACTGGAGTTGAAGATCACGCGTGCCAAATTGGAGCGTGACACGGGAAGAACAAAAACAATAGGGTCTAATTCGCCTGGAGGTGACTTGAGATCAGCTGCAGTCGCGGAAGCGCAACTAAAAGACTCCGAAACAAAGCTGCCACGAGCAGCGCCTACACCGAAGAGTACCGGTCGCGCGGGACAGATCTTAGGAGTCAGTCGAAGATCACACCAGTGTAATTCTAATTTACTTATTTCAAAGAGTCAGAGTCTGACGACGCCGACGCGCTCAGATAACCTGTCGTGGTACAAAATCATAATCAACTTGTTTCTTTCACTATCTCGTGCCGGGAATAATAAAGTACAAATAGTATCCTCCACTCGAACATCTTGTAGAATGATGCAGTAGTATCTACTCTATTTGCATGACAACGACGTAGTCAAGTTATTCTTGATTGATATGGCCACCCCCTAATCCTCTCTCAACTACTTCTTCTAAAGAAGGCTGGACATGGAGGAAGCGGGCGTCAGTTTTCAACAGATTTCCTCGGTGGACTTCTCAACTCGCGCCGGAACATTGTTGCTGCAATCGACAAAGGCAAAGATCATATGAAAACGTCGTTGCAGAGAGATGGAGCTTCAGGCATGTCTTCTGAAGTAGCACGACGCAATCTACAAGGAGGATCTGCTTCTAATGGCAGCGGCCTTGACACTGATGGCAACCTAATTGTACAACACGGATCTCACGCTTACCTATCATCTGGTGCGTCAAAAGATCATCATCATTATGTCGGAGGCGCAGCTGCCGGTTTTGCTGGGAATCTTTGCAATGGTACTCTTCCACTCGGATCCCCCTCGGGTGGAGTGGCTACTGCGTCGCACGAATTAATGAGAGGAAATCCCGCACTAACTCTAACCCTGAACCAGCAACTGGCACAAGGCTCTTCTGCTCAGCAATCCTTCCACCTTAAGGGCCTCCAGACATCGGATGCTGCTTCATCTCTAATACCATTTTTGTTGACTTAAGTATTCTCCAATACATAGGAAACGGAAAGAAGTCAACAACTACAAAAGGATTCGAAGAATGCAAAAAATGCGCAAGCTCTAACTTTCCCGGAACTAGCGTCGGTCCTCTTTACCCACCTTCTAGGAAAAAGCTGGTGATCCGACTGAAAAAGCCAAAGAATCAAGGGAAAATGCCCCTGAAACCGCTTGAGGCCATTGCTGAAGGCACTGATCTTGAGGAGCTACACACAGATGCAGACCACGCGACAGGGGCTGCTGCTTCTGCAATGAAGACAGCTGCAGCAGATATCAAGCCACGGCAAAGTTCAGCTTCAAGTTCTTGCACCGCTGATGGCATGATCGTCGACGTCGTGGAGGGACAGTGGAGGATCGCTGAAGATCATCACATGAAGATCGTAGAGGGGGAGCAGGGTGTCGAGACATCAGTTAAAGAGACACCAACTACTCTTACAACAACAAATTTTCAAGATCCCAGAAAAAAAAATTGCACAACTACACAAGCAGGACAAATGCATAGCTGCACTGTGTCGTCGATGCAAATAAAGGAAGACGCGGCAACATCTGAAAGGGCACATGAAATAAGGGGGCACTCTCCTTCTAACGTCCCGATGCGCACCACCACTCCATATCCGGAAGACGCAAAGACTTCCTTGACTCCGACACATGCCATAGCGCAAACCATGACCGAGCAGCGCCAATCTGTGCCTCGTCAGTTCGACAGAGCGCGTCACACGACGGTCGTGGCAACCTCCAAGCCTGGTGATATTTTCAACCCCAACCCTGCCGCGACCTCCACGCTCGGGACCCGCACAGTCCGTGTATCGACGCAATCAGACTTAAGGCTATCGCTAGAGCATCCTCAGCAGCATCCCTGCCGCTTCTTTTGATACTTGAAAAGGAAGAGAGGGATGCCTTCAGGGATGCGAAGGCGGTAGCTCTAACAGACCCAGCAAAAAACTTGGATTCTGACTGTATTAGCTCCCTGGTTGACGCTATTGCGATGAAGTTGAGTATTCTCGAAGATGAGTCACTCGTCGATGAGGACACTGTATTTGCCAGAGACGGGGTTTTTGACTGTGAAGAAGAGGATCGCCATCGTGTTGATTTAGAAAGAGAAAGACACACGTCGCTCGCCCATAATATAACTGGTCGCCGTGTTTACGCGGCAAGCTCATCGCGCTCAGCAGTGCTATTGAATGATAGTAATTTGCCTGACGTACAGCTGCTAAGTAGGAGCAGCGCTTGTGCTAGTCCGCATCCGCATGGAGGTGCGTCTTCTGGTTTACCGGGAAATTTCTCATCCTGTTCCTCGTCGACGTCCTCGCTGGAGGACATCGAGAGGAGCAACAACTCCGAATCTATTACCACAACTTCTGCGACTACACCGAGTGCTGCTGACGAATTATACAAGAAAAATGAGGATGAACAAATCGCCGAACTCTACCAGGACCTGCAGCAAGATCCAGAACTACGCACTCTGAGCGATCGCGTCCCGCAACTAATTCACGTTGGTAACAAGGATGAGCAACAAAACCTTCTTCTCGATACAACACTGGCTTCTTGTCCGCAGGAGGAGGAGCTGAAGACCTCCGCTACATCAAGTCAGGCACCGATGAGCGAACAGAGCACCGACAGTGATGCGCAGGCGACAAACGTGGACGAAGGAACCAGCGACAGCGATGCTTACTCTGACGGTATGCGGCTTCGAAGTGAGGCGGCCCGCGCTCGTCATTTGAAAGCCGTGCGAGCTTCTGTATTCGCCGTTGAAAGTGAAAGTGAAGCGTCTTCAATATTAAGGCTAGAAGTACCAGTAGCAGTAGACTAAGAAAAAGCGAAAGCACCGATAAGTAGTAATGTACTTTCTTCCTCACAAGTAAAGGGTACACGTACGGGAAATGGTCCACCACGCAGCAGAGATCTACTTCATATGTACTAGATCATAAAGCAGCTTCTGCTGATGTTACAAAGAATATCGATATTCGGGAAGCAAGAGGACTTTCACTCGGTAGCTCTAACAATTTCTCAAGCGTCCCCTTCGCCAGCAACGCCAGAAACGGAACCATCTAGCCGTATGCAGGAACAGTATGGGTCCAGTATGTCGTCGCCTTTGGAGTCTCCTGGCTCGGTAACAGAAGCCTCTGACTACACCACGGACACAGAGGTAAGCTCTACACCGAGTCACTTCGGATTTCCTGCGAGTGCGTCGACTAGTTGCACTAGAGGCAGCAGCAAGAGCAGCAGCAGCGATGGCGCAGTGTCATCAACTGCAAGAACTTGTACGACTGCGAAAACGAACAGTCTTTTGGACTGGCAGAGCGGGGATGGATCCTCGATCGCATCAGGGGATCTTGGGAAGTGTGCCGAGGCGGGTGATGATTCTAGGTATGAGTCAATGGTGAGGGATGCCGTTGACACGGCAACGGCCATGGAAAAACTACATGCGACGACCACAAATTATGATGATGGTTATAGGGTTGACAGAGCGAAAGCGATGGAACCCGAAGAGGCTGGACATCGACAAGCAGGGGACGAAGGCAGAGCAGCAGACCACGAGAATCATCTTCTAGGAGATGGAGATGAGAGAGTGGAATATAGATCCACTTCTACTACTACAGAAGAGGCACTTCTCATAAAGAATGTGAATGACCAAGAGGACCACCGAGAACCGCAGGAGAAAGAGACCGCGCGTGCAAGTAGACAAGAACATCGCGTCGATCAAGAACATAATCGGCGGGGGCAGGAATACGGCATCGCACAGGACAACGAGGGGACCACCACGAAGCCGCGAAGACATAATCCACCCATTCTTGGTACTCGCAGCGTACAGAGAACCACGACGCCTCAGAGTCAGAGCCAAGAAGATGATCCTCTTGATCCTGTACAGGAAAGAGATCAACAACACGAAGTGCTGGACAATAATGTTGATCCGCCTCTTACGACTTCTGGAAATCTTCCATTCTGAAAAGCATCTTGCTGGACCTTCGTCCTCTTACTTGGGGGACGAAAACGGGGGCCCACGATGATGACTTTCATGATGGATCATCCCAGGAAAGTGTTCTAAGCGTCCTTTTCGAGTGGCTGGGTGGGTCGCGCCACCAAGGATGCAGGACCATCGGAAAGCACTTGCTTTGTCTGCGGTCGGAGCATATCAGTGGCGAGATCCCTATCCTGTATGGACTCGAGTTGCATTCGAAACTAACGTCCTGCGCTTACGACTCACCTTAGGATCGGACAAAAACGAAGAAAAGAAAGATCCGCAGAACAAAGAGAAGAGCAGCGGCACGAGAATGAAGATAAGGCTTTTCTTCGTGGTTGTAATTTCAATTTGGATTTGGATATTGCCTTAACCTTATAAATACTCATCTTCTGAAAAATTGAAATTGTAGACGGAATTACCAAGTAAGTAGCTTGGTCGTGGGACACATCAGATTCAGAAGTTGTGCAGGAAATAGAAGTTTGTGCAGTGACGATATGAACTGAGATCCACATGCACGGCAATGAACGATTCGATCTCATCTTCTAGCGGCGCATGAACTAATTCCATTTATTATTGCTCGACACTTTGTACTATTTACAAAATCGGTGTGGTGAATTTGGCGCTAACTTTCGATCCCGAGGCACGCCAGCCGCCTTCTACTTCGACTGTTGCTCAAGGGCTTCCTCAGCAGCCGACTAGCAGGCAATATGCTGGGTTGGATGGTACGGCTTTTCGCATCGATCAGCCAAGTGCAGAGGAAGCAGACCAAACTGAGAACGAGATCAAGGCTAGTCCGGCTCGGAAGAAATTACAACATGCAGGCGTAGAACGTGGCAGGAGTAAGGTAGGCGAGATCAATGTCCGTCGTGTGCAATTGGGCGAAACAGTAACGCACGTTCTTCTGGGTCCGCGGCACACGACCCAGACAGCTTTAGACGACCTTGGCAGTTAAGGATAACGTATAATACAATATTCCATCTAATCACATTACAATCTTCCATTCGATTCCACCAAGCCTTCGCTTTCTCAATGAGAGGAACGGATTGATTAAGCTGGGGATTAGATGCGTCATCCTTGGCTCTCCTTCTCAAGCAGGAGAAAACGAAAAGTATAGATGCATTTGCATAGCCAAGACGGAGGTTGTGGTTGGGGGGATGAAATATTTGAACAGCGGGATGGACGTTTACAACCCAGTATTTTCTCTTCTAAGGCATCAGCCTCATTGCGCGAGTAGAAGACCTGCGATCACACGCACACCTGATTAGAGCGGACGCGAACGACCGGGAAAAGAACACTCAGGAGGAAATTGCGGAAGGACTTTTGACAGAGTTTGCTGATTCGAGGATATCAGGAGGACCACCACGACCATCACCACAACAAGAACAAACAGTCGCACCGTCCTCGCAAGCGGTAGCGGTACAACAACCGGAAGCCGTAGCGGTACTAGAAGAGATTTTTCGCCGTCAAGACCAGGCTGATCTCGATCAAGGGTCTGGCGTCGTTGCATCTTCAGAGCCCGCTAACGCTCTGACCTCTGTCGCATCAGGACATTCTTGTCGCAACATTGTACCTGTTGCAAAAATGCCGTATCTTTTATCACCTACTACTAAATCTAAAAGAGAGGGCAAGAAAAGCAAAACGAAAACAAAAACGACTGATACCTCCACAAGTACAAGAGTCGTGGACGGAGAGAATGGACAAGAATTGCCTCATCCTGACATGCACTCTGTTGGCCTATTCGTGGAACTCGTGGTGCATTTGTTTCGAACGGCGTATCTCACGGATCTAGAAACTTGGCAAGCCGAAACATGGGTACCCTCTGGTCGCGACTATTAAGACAAGCCAACTACTAGCAAATCAAAGTGCATCCTCAACGTGAACGACATTCTTGGAAGCTTCTTTTTCAAGCCGAAAAAGAGCCCGGGAATGGTCTCAAGGATGCGACACGGTAGTTCTAAGAATACACGCCCTGCTGGCGCTCCCGCAGCAGCCTTGTTGAGGCAGAGGCTGCAAAAAAGGCAGAGGCTGCACGCGTCCGATCTGGCCCGAGTGCCTCTACTTTATGGCTGGAATTTGAAGCGAGGTTATCTAAGTAATATTCTTGAGAATGGTCGTCTTGGACTTGGAGAACGAAGAGGAGAATCGTTTGATGTTATTACACCATCTCCAGATCACCTTGCTCGACCTCGAGTTATTTTTTTCCTGATGTCGACGCCACACACCGCATCTACTACGAGTTTGAGTTGTATCTTCATAGCTGCTCTCTTTATTTTTTATGAACGATGGTAACAGGGAACACCTACACAGCATGCATTTTTAGCGACGAAAGAAGTCACCTTTGTCTTCTAACAAGAAGTTGCAGTGCGTCAAAGACCGCGGTCCCACCAGATTGGAATTGTCCCTATCGATTGTTGCGACCACACACCATTCGCCTACTCGCACTAGATTTCCTGTACAATCGTGCTGCGAAGTTTGCCGCTGCTACTGGAGGGGCTGCTCGTGTAGTAGGAGACGGCCTACCTCCTAAGAAGGAAGCTACGGTCGGCACAGGCGTACAAGCGGTCGGGAACTTGTTTCGTGGTAAATCCGCAGAACGCGAGGCTGACCGCTTCGAGCATTCTAAACAAGATGGCCATGGCACTTTGAGGTCCTCCTCCTCGGAAGATGTTTTAGCACACAACCATACCGAAGGGCAAGGGCGTCGCAGAACGACTCAGTATGGGGGTGCTACTTCTTCTGGCAATTCAAAACCTGTGGTTTTCTCACCGCTGGCGATTTTCCAACTCCTCATTGTCAACTTTTTTTATGGCTAAAGTCAACATAATGATGTGCTGCCCTCGAGTAATATTTCTACTTTATCTAATACATAGTTGTTGTCGTGTAGAAGTGTCACCGCTAGCTACTAGCTTTTAGAACTACGATGAGTGAATCATCATGATCAACATACTTATATTGTATATCCATCTCCACCATCCACTTTGCCTATGTTGGCGTGGTCTCATCTCCAGCAAGAACATCAGGAACGCACACACGACGAGAATATCAGATCCAGACAGTTTTCTTCCTTCTTCTAATGCTATGAGGAGTACGCGACGATGCTACGACAGCTCGAAGAAAACGGCGTAAAGCACTTTTACGTTCACGAGAAATATCCGAGTAACGACAAGCCTGCTGAAGATGGAGAGTTTGAGAATGGAGAGTTTGAGACCAAGTCCACTTTAGTTAAGGATGGAGAGATGACGAAGTGCAGTAGCAACGAACATACCTAATTTATTAGTAAATTTTGGAAGCACAAGCAGGAGGCAAGATCAAAAAACTCACTCAAGAAAAGCGAAGATGTCGCACCCTAAAGAAGATCTTCTAGAGCAATATCGTAGATCACCGCGAAGTGAGTGTCAGCTTTCCGACAACCGGTCGAGAAGCTCTAATCTGAAAATCTTTGAGAGCGTGGTGGAAGCACTGAATCCGTCCCGCGGACCGGTCCTTAGACAGTGGCCGATTCACAATCTTCTGGGCTGGGCTGAAGTCTTTTCTTTGCCTGGAGTGTGGGTGTAGCAGGGAAGAGAAGGAGAATGAATGTAGCTACATGTTGGATGTAGCCGTAACAAAGAGAATATAGAAGCATTGGTGTAGCATGAACGAGGAGCAGAATGTAAGAGACATTAGACGATGGGTGTAGCAGGGAAAAGTTGGCCGTGGGTCCATGTTGTATAAACGTAAACGCGCCATTTTTAGAATAGCCTCTTTGTAGGCGGTACACGACAAGGGAATGTTACAACGACCTGGGTGAAGGCAAGGGAACAAGAATAGCGAAGCAAAAGTGTACAAGATGGCGTGTAGGGAGCGGAACACGGATGAAAGATCGTACGTAGTGCTAGACCACGACCACCTGATTAGTAATACTAGTTTTGGATCGACAGTATGAACATCAAGACTGCACTTGTTGTAGTACAAACGCAAACTGTGGCTAACGCAATTATAGAAGAACTATTTTGGTTTGTTTTTCAGATGAGCAGATTTAGTGCTAGTGGATTGGACCATGTACATTCATAAGGTAACATGATTTGCTAGTGTGAATTCGAACATATACTAACACACATGACGACACAACATCATGACGTCCTGCAACACTAGTCCCAAAATATAGTGAAGCAGGATCCCACCTGCTATCCTCCATAATCAAGTAAACATAATGACAATGATAAAATCAATGTAAAACGACCGCAGATTAGAGCTCTTGTTTTCTAGACTTGAGTATGCGCGTGGCAAATCATCTGCATTAGTGTGTCGTGCTGAGGTATTTTTCTTTCTGCGCGGGTTATGTTAAACATCTAGCGAACCGATTAAGTAACAACATGTGATCATCATGTTGTTTGGATTTGATGGACATCCAGCGAAGAAAAATGAATTAAAAGGCGTTACCCGTGTTGTAGTGGTGAAGGAACAAGCATAAATAAGGGCGTCGACATGGTAATTTCTCTCCCTTGCTTTTAAGTGTCTCAAACCTCCCTCACCCAGTTGTGGTCTGGACGAAGCCCATTTTTGATGTGTCTTCAAGACCTTATCATAGACCACGCAGGTGTTAACTACATCTTCATGCTAGAAATAGGCATATTTATAAATTCAAGCGACCTCCGTACCCTACATCTAAATCTTGAGAGGTACATGTCTGGTGTCTACTGTGGGGCTTGGTCTGCTTACCGCAGTTTTCGAAAGTTTGGGTGCCTCTTGAGGTTGATGATACTACCTCCGCCACATTGTAACAGACTGAAAAAGACAACGTTTCTCACGAGTAGTGACTTTGAGCAAGAACAACTCACGTTTTTTAGGAAAAGGCCATCTTAGCATTGGGTGTCAACACCGCCTGGCTGTATATTGCTACTGGCTGCCTGGTATGACGCTAAAATAAATAGGCTTGACCCTGGTTCTTGCACAAACTGGCAGAAAAATAGAGTCTTGTTGTGAGTCTTGGTTGCCATTCAGGCACGCATAAATCGGAGATCCAATATGATAGCTGCGTTTGTGTTCGAATACTGACCTTGTAATAGATGAGTAGAATGCGGCTTTCCAGAATCTTGTAAACACGAAAAAAATCTAAGTTATCCATACTCTTTTTGCAATGTGACAGTCGAAGATGTGTCAGCGAGGAAAGAGGTAAACGAATGGGATAAGCAAGGAAGGGCATGTATAGAAGTTGGGACTCCACGCGACAAGGATAATGCAAAAGGAACAGCTTGAAAGTTGGAGGAGGATCATCACAGCTCGAGGCTACTACACAAATCCGACCGATCACCACAATACCCTGGACGTCCACTATCACACAACAGCAAGCAGACTCATGGACCTTCACCACTATTCTCTACCTCGCGCGCGGCCACATGATGCGCTGCGATCTTCTAGAATCCTGCTGCAGCCGTCAATGATGTTTTTCATCTTTTGCTTATTGGTGTTGCTTTGCTCTGCTGGCTCCATTTGTGTCTTCTTCTTTCCCTCTATCGTCTCCATGAGATCCACGTCGATCGGCTGCCGGCAATACGGACACAGGTCCCCACTAGCTCCTTGCTGCATGTGATCCCTCAGGCACTCTTCGTGGAATGCATGTTGGCAGTGGTACAAAACGACCCACCTCTTGTCGGATTCTGAGTCCATGCATATTTGACACTCGCGCGTATCAACTGGGAGCGAGGTGTATAGTATGATGGTGATACTGAAGATGCTGAGCCCTTTTCATCCAAAATGTTCTTCAGTTGTATCAATCGGAAAGAAGTGAGACGAAAGAGACAATGCGCATGATCAAAAACATGTTACTAGAAGTAGATATAACCTCTGGGGACCGAAGAGAAATCGGCTATGTATAGCATACCACTCCAAGAGCCACGGGTCAGGCATGCTCGGGCGCTATTCCAAACGGCGTCCTGAAGTTGTTGGGCCAAGTTGGCTGCCGTCTGCTTTGCGTTATTGCATTCCTGCAAGAGATCGTCGATATTCTCGTCCATTTTGCAGCCGTCTGCTAGCAATGCCGCGACTCTGGTCTTCCTTCGTGCATGTGAACCCGTCCCACTCTCACCGTGCCCTATTGTGCTGTACTGACTGCTATACTCGTCCTGCAGTGCCTCTTTCGGATGGTCGAAACTATCCTGAATGCCTTCAACGTCTTTCTTCAGCGCTCTGATCTTTTTAGAGCACGAAAGGAAAAGCCAAAAGCAAGTCGAAACTTATAGTATTTGGCTCGTCTCGAAATCGACTGAGCAGCTGAAATACAGAATGCCTGTGCGTTCACCTGTAAAAAACGCGTGATCTTTTCCTAGGTTGAATCTTGAATCTACTAAAAGCCTGAGCGTGGGCTTCTTCTATGTTGTTGTAGGAAGCTAGTCTCATTCTGTGCATAAGTTGCGGCGCGACTTTGTCTTTGATCTTGATTCTGTCACTCCTCTTCTTTGTCTCCTTTTGGATCAGGCGTCGCTTCTCCGCTGAAGCAGTTGCCGCATTGATTTCTACCGTGGTATTGTTGACCAGCTCTTTTCCCATTTCCTCCACAATATGCTGCCACAACTCTTCCACTTTAGTATCGAAGTTCTGAAGATGATCCTGCCAGTTTCCGAAAAAATCGCTCCACCCTTCGTCTTGCAGCGTCGTTCTAAATTTTCGAAACAGATCGGAGTGAACGCCAATGAAAGTAGCTCAAGCTCATGATTCATTGTTGTAGATCTTCTACCGTCAAACACGCAAGGAAGCTATTTCTTGAAGAGTGTCTCGGTAGTTGTCAACATCTTGCATGCCATGACGCCATCACGATAGAGATAGTTACTGTATGTGAGAAGTGAGCACCACGCTGGAGAGAAGTTCCGAGAAGGACGAGAATGCATGACAAAACGAAATCGCCATAAAGTCAGATATCCCTTTTGCGCCACTGTGTACTCCGCCTTTCCTCAATGTCGCCGCGTAGGTTCCCCAGTGCAACCGTCCCCATTCATCCACACAGCCAGGAGCTGCTTGATTAGCATACCTCGCCGCCTTCTTAATCCACCTATGCAAATTCCCAATTTCTTCCTTCAAATCCTCTACCACGTCCCGCAAGCGCGTATCAGTGTGCCTGATACGTGTTGTGACCTGGTTATAACAGAGATGCTCCTACTCAATGCACCAAATCAGAAAACACGACTCAGGCAAAGACGATCAATTTGACGATGATAGAGAGACGATAAAGAAAAATGGAGCGAAGACAATTGACGTCACTAATTACTGAAATAACCGAGTTACTGACTGAAATTATAAGGGGCGTAGCTTAACATCAAGGCTACCCTTCCTTCTCCTCAGGAGTCTCGCGGTTATTCTGATCAGTTACAACTTGCAATGCATATTTCAGTTTTTCGAAAATAAAAGAGAACGGAGCCTTCTATCCTCAACAACATTTTCTGACGAAGTCTTTTCCTACACAACGAGTCACATCAAGTTGTACGTTGTTAAACGAAAGCAGTTCTTTGATACTACTACTAGAATAGCTTTTTGTGGGCGCTGGCTGGCTATACACGCTGGGCATCTGGGCACGCTTCGCGGCTAGGCACGCTAGATTGGCGGCTGGGCGCGCTCGGCGGCTATGCACGCTAGATAAGCAGCTGGGTACGCTCGGCAGCTCCGCTCGGCGAACTTTTAGAGGGCCTTCTCTTTTAGCGCACGCTAGGGTATTGGGCCACGTAAGCACTTCTACAACGCGATTATACCTCGTCGAAAATCTTCTCGACGAACTCTCTGAGATCCTCCGTATCAGTGTCCTGCTCGTTTTGATCGCGGTTAGGATTTTCTAAAGCCTCCACCTTCTCCTTGCCGAAATTGAGCAAGTCCTTTAGCTTCTGCTCCACGTCCGCGTTCACCTCCCTCCAAATACTGCGGAAGATGAATTGTGCTAGATCTGGAATCTCCGTCTGATCTTGGGTGAAGCCATCGTCTGCGTTCTGGTTCATGCCTGAAGATGAGGGCCGAACTTCAATTTTAGATTCATATCGAGACCAGATTCGAGTTTAGAAATCGAGATCCCATCTGGCAACATCTTCAACAATAAGATGACCACTAAAAAGTAGAGTCTATTTATCAAATCACAGAACTTAGGCTCCCGATGCATGACCACTAGGAATTTACACACAAATATAGGGTGAAGCTGATGAACTTGAATACCCATGACATGATGACGATGAAGATAGTGCTCAGTTACAAACCTCCATGTCTATCTCTATTCATTATTTAGGAGTTCGAGAATGAGAGTTGTACCGCTAAGCGCCATGTATTTTTCGCTTGACACAACGTGCACCGGAATTTCTTTTCCGTACTTGAAGTCCTGCAGCATGCGTTTGATGTTTGCTTTGACTTGTTCACGATAGGCTTTGCGCTGTCTGTTCAATTTATGCGCCGGATCTTCTGCGACCTCGTCTGCGAAAGGATCATCTAGATCATCTGCAAAAGGATCGTCTTGAGATAGTTGCGAGCCTCCAAGTGCGCCACTTCTACTGGAGTTATTGACATTCGCACGACCGGCAGTAGAGGATGAACTAGAAGAAGAAGCTGCGGCCGCGCGCACATTGTCAAAAGCTGCCAGCTCATCTCTTGGAACGTGATCAGATTTCGTGGCAACAAAAACAGTTGTGTTCCTTCCGACGTTCTTCATCTGCAGTTGTTGCACGGCGTCCTGTTCATGGTCAATGATAGATTACTTTATATGATTGAAGATTGACGCGAAGGTGAGAATGAGCACAGGAGGAGAAGAATATGGTGTCAGGTTGTTCTGTGTAAGGTAAAAAAGCAATTTTTCTTTCACATACTTTGAGACCTAGATGAAGGAATGAAGAACCAGGGCTACTTTCTACTTCTTAGATGAATCTGAGTCAATAGTTGTATATGAATGTACCTTTTTCAAATATTCTTTCGTTTGTCTATCGCTGCCAGCGCGAGCGGAGGCGGCGCATATGACGATCTTGTCAGCTTTGTGGAGATATTTTTCGGCTACCTTTTCCCTCATACCGCACTCGTCGCCGAATCCTGGCACATCGATTAGTCGCAACGCACAGCCAGGTAGGTTCAGTAACGGAAACTCGCCTCCAATGGAAACATGCTCCAGGATCCGCCAGTACTTCTCCTCCAACGCGCGCAAAGTATCTAGCGTATAGACTTCTGATGTGAACGTCTTCCCAATTAGCTGCGCGCCATACAATTCCGCGCGAAAGACGAGTGGCAACAATTCATCTCCCCGACTATTCGGGATAGGGTTGCTGCAATAGGATGCGAGTAGACGCGTGGACCTCTGAAGGAACTCTGTTCTCCGTCTTTCCACCATGCCCTCATTGCTTCTCCCAGGTTCGATCTCGCAGGCCCAGTCTGTTTCTTCGCTATAGAGGTACTGCTGCTGTACGTTTCCCGGCGGGACCCGCGAGAACAGAAGCTTCAAAATCGGCACCACATCGTTCTTTTTTTCTGTCTTCGTCACCTGCATGATGTTGTTGGAACAGCATATGGATCGATAGAGATTAACGTGGATCGTATTTGAAATGAGGACAGAGGGCACGGGAGGTCGCGAAAAGCGAAAGTTGAGATGCTGCATTTATTGATGCTGTGCCGGTAGCTTTAAGTAAGTACTTACACTATCACAAGCAGCATGCTCTCACGAAGCGCAATATTGGATAAGGAGAGCACCGTTAAAGAGAAGAGCTCCTCGACCGCGCCCATCAGCAAATCTTTAGCCTGCGCGGCGTCTAAAAATTTCAGTCCTACTCGAAACTTCGGTCTCAACACAGGCGCGCCCGGCAAGTACCTCTGATAGTCCATGGTGACCAGCTCGCCTAACACATCTCGCCCACTGCCATACTTTGTTGTGGTATTCAATCCAGACAATACCTCCTGCGGTGGGGAGGGTCGGTAGTAGAACTCTGTTGGGACGCTGGTCACCGCTGCTCCGGCTCCTCCAGTTTTCGCTAGTTTCTCTCCAAGAAGCGCATTCACAAGGCTGGACTTGCCTGTTCCGGTGGCGCCGATAACGCACACGCGTTTTACCTCCGCACCGCTTGCATGAAGATGTTGAGAAGAAGCTGACGACGCTCCCAGGGCAGGCGCAGCTGCGCTACTACTTGAAGATGAGCTGCCGCTTGCTCCTGCGCCTGCTCCGCCATATCCAAACGGCTGCCATCCGACAGGAAAGCTCCCACGTTTTCCCTTTCCTTTGGCGGGTGCTGCCATGCCAGAAGCCATCGAGGTGAGAGTGGTAGCGGATTCACTATTTTGCATGTTCTGCAGCACGTGTTTCATTAAAGGTTGAAGCATTTCATTTTTAACTAACAAGCAACGCTAAGGGAAAAAGCATGTAAAAGTGAAATGTTGCAAGCCATAACTTCAAGACGGCTTTGAGTTGGTTGGCGATGGTGGCCAAGGCCGTGGCTGACTTTCCCGGTTGCTGCAGTTCCGCAGCAGTCGCAACCTCCTGCGAGGCGAATGTCTGCAACTCCTGGCCTAGACGGAGGAACTTTTGCCTGTTGTCGACATTAGGGTCGAAGTTACTACTACTCTGAGCAAGGATCTTCTGGAAAGTGTAGGTCGCTGGGCTCCCGCATTGAAGATCTGCTTTGACTTGACCACTCAGGACCATCTTCTTGTCGCCACTGAGCATCAGACGGACTGTCTGCGAACTCGCTGGCGCCCCTCCAACACGGCTTACTATCGTGTATTCGCCAGCAGTACCGCTCGCCTCGTTCTTCTTAAGGTGAAACCGCATGGCTTCGTCATGTTTGTAGTCCGAGGAGGCCTCAAATCGGAGAGAGACTAGAGCTGTGGTTTCGTCTGCTGAAAGAATAGCGGCTACTTTCCCGTCACGAATGTTAGCGCTGACCAGCACGTCTGAGGTGCATCCTTCAATAACTATCAAGCGGAACGGATGCACAAAAACAGTTTAGAAAAATAGAAACTCGACCGCCACCCTCTCGCTACTGAAAGGAAGAACGAGACTAGTAGTAGCGAAGCCTCCCTGTCTGAGGACCATAATACTAAACTTTATCTTTTTCCCCGCAGCCGCTTCCTTCTCCGATAAGCGCTGGCGCTTGCATTGCCCGCAAAAGATCTGGACTGGCTCAGCGGACGCCGAGAAAGACGAAGAAGACAACGAGGCAGAAGACTGAGCAGTTTTCTGCTGCTTCTCCGGTCTACGTTGCCCGGAGGCATCGTCTACCGGTCTCTTTCTCGAAGCAGGAGACTCCGGCATTTTGAAGAATTCTAGATTTGTTAACACTAGTGTCGAGAGAAGAAGCACAAGATCAGAACAACGCAGCTTGAGCCTACACTTGCTTGCGCGACTTACAAAAATCTATTCTATCATGGTGAATGCTACGAGAAGATAACTTTAATTTAATGATTATTTAACTCTATGTAGGTTACAGCGAGCTTCCTATCGTAGACTGGATTTCTTGAAGAACAAGCTTGAGAGCAAATCGGAAGATAGGATCTTTTTTTAATCTCTTACTTAACATACAGGCGAGTCGAACCGCTCAACAACATGGATCCGTCCTTGCTCTATTCCCCTTTTGCCTTGTCATCTTTTCTCAGTTTTTTCGTTTCAAGTCTTCAAGTGAAAATGCGAGCGCGCTTCTTCGAACTACTGTACACGACCGGTGGTGTGTCATGGTAATCCCTCACAGATTGTGACACGACAGCTTCGGCGGAAAAAAATTACATCACAGGAGACCTTTCGTGCACAATCGCAACTCTCTTCCTTTCAGCTTTCGGATTTCGGAAAAAAACTAGAGAAATATCCACTGACCTACTGAACGATAAGACATGGCTCTATCCTCCGAGATTCGTTCGACCCACGCACTTTCGTTGCTCTGCACAACCGCAACGCAAGCTGTGCGGTTTTGTGACATTCCAAAACGCTTGCACAGGGGTACTGAAGAAATTTCCCGCGCTGTGACCGTCACGTTAATCAACCGAAAGAGGGCGTCCGTTCGGTCCCGAGCTTTTACCGTCACATAAACCGATCAGGAGAGGGCTTGTCCACTCTGTCGTCTCTGCAGCAAATATTCACCACTCGCATACCGCAGACTGAGGAGCGTGGTCACTGAGCCCAGCTCCCAGTCTATTATTCTCTTGTTGGCTGTGAACTCTGATCATAGTTGTCATTGAATGTTGCCCGTAATCATCGTTTCATTGCGTTTCAGAAAAACGCGAACGGCACTCTGGGGACGAGAGGACACTCACAATCCTCCATAGTCAAAATCCGTGGATTCATATCATAATTTTCTATCGCTCTCTAAGCTTTAAAGATGGAGTTGACAGCTTGAGGCGCAAACGTCGCGGCGCATATGATACCGGCTCAACGTTTATTCAGAAACGGACATCCTGCTTCCCATCGCGCCTCGAATAAAGACTGATCTTCCATCGGCTGCTGAGCGTCGCGGATGGAGCCATCCTAACTATCCACTGTTGTGGTTGTTGAGTGTGGTACTGTGCTGAGTGTCGCGTGTGTATGCATGTTGTGATCCACCTCGCGACATGATCTTTTACTCTGGATGACGTGGACCGATGAGCATGAGGAAAAGGCTGCTTTACACGTTTCCCAGAGCTGAAGTACATTCGAACTGTATGAGCCCGCATTTGCATGACGTCTACAAAACTTGCGGGATTTTTTCGTTCAGAAACACGTCGGACGGGATGCTGAATGTGATTGGCATGACGCGCCGTATACGCATTTGGGCAGCCCTGGTCGCACATTTCGCTTCGGGAGATAACAGCAAAGTCCAGTTATACTGATTGGATACGACATTTCCCCTTGTTCACAACACGACGATGAAAGAGGACCTCGAGACTTTCACGTGTCTCGCACCTCTGTGTCTTCTGGACATCGTCCTCTGTTCTCATCACGGGGAGAACAGATCAGAGAAACGACCCGGAATTCTTCGCACTCGCTCCAGAAAGAATACGGTCTGCTACATTCCCTCCTCTGATACTGAATAGCGGACGCGTTGTGCTTTTGCTCCTATGGCTTCCCGCGAGGAAGCGGTCCGATTCATCTCAAGCGAATAAAAATGCGTTACCACCGAGTTCTGAATCCACTATGCGCTCTCTCACAATAGATCCGCCTTTCAAGATAGACACTCCTCTACGCTCATCCGCTGCGTGGTTTTCACGGAAAGATGAGCATTTTTCGTCCACTTTGGTGCACCATGCCGGGCGTCGGGAAGATCCTTTAGCGTCGCTCTTAGAGGCATCGGCCGCTTGCGTTTCCGCAAGCCTGCGACACGCCGATCCTCTACAATCCAGCCTTCAGGCCCTGCTCAGCCGCCGATGCAATCACAATTACCCGATGCAAATGGCGTCTCCACAAGCCTGCGACACGCCGATCCTCTACAATCCAGCCTTCAGGCCCTGCTCAGGCTCAGCCGCCGATGCAATCACAATTACCCGATGCAAATGGCGTTTCCGCAAGCCTGCGACACGCCAATCCTCTACAATCCAGCCTTCAGGCCATGCTCAGCCGCCGATGCGATCACGATTCTCCGATGCCGCTTGCGTTTCCGCAAGCCTGCGACACGCCAATCCTCTACAATGCAGCCTTCAGGCCCTGCTCAGCCGCCGATGCGATCACAATTCTCCGATGCCGCTTGCGTTTCCGCAAGCCTGCGACACGCCAATCCTCTACAATCCAGACTTCAGGCTCTGCTCAGCCGCCGATGGAATCACAATTCTCTTTTCTTTTCCAAGAATAAGAAGATATCGCACTTCAATGTCAACTGTTCTCCGAGTTTCTTGCAGTATCATCTCTACCCTCAGCCGACTGCAAACATTCCGAATGCATCCCAGAGTCATAGTGCTGGCAGTTTTCCTCCATACTCCGCGCTTGTTGTAATATTCCTTCCCCACATAGAGTGCTCACATCCATATTTTCCTCTGGAAATTCGTTGCGGTGTAAGAGAGTCGGTAAGGTGACTGATCCCATTTGAGGGGAAGAGACTCCAGCTAGATCCCACTTCTTCTGCCTCCATCCCAAGCCAGGAAAGCACAGTGAGAGCAAACATGGTCTGATATAGGAGAATATCTACTTCCCTTTGGCTGCTGCTCCGCGCGACAAGGATATGTTGACGAGGATTGTAGATGACTGCTCTTTTCAGTGATTTACGACCTAGGTGGAGCGACAAGCAAGTGGATCAGTAGTGTTTTAGGAATTGATAGGTTTGACTTCAGCGGCAGTGCCTCAGTGGAAGGGCACACCACGAAGTCAGTGATGTGAACATCATAAGTAGTTACTGTGCAGAGAGAGGACCCTCTGCTGATCTCATAGTAATAGTTGTTGTCGAACACATCAGAGTGAGCTGGGTAAACGGAGTGGAATCAAAGGCTCGCGCCTCATGAGACCATCGTGAGAAACGTTGCTTTTCATCACTTGAAAAAATTGTACTCGAGAACCTATGCCTATCGACGAGAGCATCGTCCGAATGAGGATGAAAGAGGTGTAAGCTAGGCGACTGACGCCACGCGCCACAGAGAGACCAAAAACTGGTCAGGAAGGCCGAGACGCTAATTAACCGCAATTTTCCCTCTTGCCACAACACCAGAAAGTCGCTAGTTCCCATAGTAGGTGGAAACTGCGAGGCAAAGGGTGGCATCATAAACTTCTGATCCGCCGCGGGAACAACTACGCAGTCGCGTTACCTGCACTAGAATCAATTATAGATTATCGCAGTGATGAAGGAATATCTGCTTGTTTCTACGTCATTGTGCGCAGCTGTCAGACAAATGCCTCGAGTGTGTCGTCAGATGTGGTGGGTCACGACCAGCACAGAACGCGCCAATCACGACCCGAAGTCCGACATCTAATTAGTTTTTGAATGGGTGTCATCATGCTCAGATTGTCGTAGATCTTTTTGATGGAATATGCGTAAATTCTAGAGCGATGGATTGTTCTATGACCTTGGTGTTGGTCGCGCTACACGTAGTAGTGTCTTCTATAAGATCTGTCCCGTCAGCCAAATGCCTCGATTTTTTCGGTCATGAAAGGCAGGCAGACAAGGCAAAACGCCTCATCCGCCGCACGTCCGACTCGTCATCTATATTGTAATGGCTCATCATGCGAGAGAATTGCGACGAAGTGATAGAAACAGGGATCTTCACAAACAGAGAGACTTCTCAACAGGATCAGAGAGATCACCAAGGGTGGGTATCATCACGCGAAGACAGTAATGTAAAGACTACACTACCGTCTAGATGTCAGCTGACACGCATGAATGTAAGAATGAGTCTCATCCTTCTGTTGAGCTGTGCGCTTCTGCTTCTCTCTCATGAGGTGTTGCTGTTTCATGCCCTTCTACTTCTCTTTCACGATCGTAGAAGTAGATCTTTTTGGCGCTCAATATAAGTACTATAAATTGCTGGCAGTGATGAAATATCACAGGATTTTCAGAAAGGAACGTGAGTATTTGTCAGCTCATCCAGGTTCGGAAAAAGCCAATATACAATTTCATCCTTGTAAATCTGTGATCTAGTCGTGCTTTCGGAGTGACATTCTGAGATCCAACAACTCTTTCGTAGGATCTTCACAAGCATTCGAGGAATACCAATACAAATAGTCATACTAAGGACGGCACAAACCCCCTGCTCCTCAGTAGATGCGCGCGCAGCATGAACACAGACACGCGTGGAAGACTGCTTTCGCTTTCCTGCTTTTGCTACGCATGGCATCACTCTGTCAAGGAACAACTCATACGCGAAGTACTCACGACAGTCAAATAACGCTACGGGCTGTTATCTACTAGGATTGTGTGCGCTCCACCGTCCTTGTGGAAGTCAAGTGCACTTTTTTCCACAGAGACAAACCCCACACCTCAAAAGAAGTACTTTGAGTCGCCATTTTTCTCATCTTTGCTGCTCTCCTTGCTTCCTTTGCTCCTCTTCTTCTTTTTCTTCTTCCGAGATCCGAACTTCGGTGGAAACTCTGGCAATGGCGGCCCAGGCCCAGGATGACTCTTTCTACTACTGGAAGGCACTGGCGGAAGCTCGCCGCTCTTTGTTGCTGCGGGAATCGAGATGCGACACTTACCTCCTTCGTCTATGTCAAGTGTCGTTGAAGGTGGGCGAGGAGGTGACCCAGCGGACGCTGTGGAAGGAGATGCTGACGATGCCGGCGAACATGATGATGGGCCATGGCAAGCAGTAGATGACTGAGAAATGGCGAAAGCTTCACCAGGCGACGTGGTCTTCTTGGTCTCCTCCACTATTTTCACAGCCTCTTCAGTTTCTTCTAGTGCACCTCCACTGCCGGGTGAAGCTGGATTCATCGGGGCTATTGCGTGGCTGCTCGAAGAATCCGCTTCGGCGCCAGGGACTTCCTTCATCTCAGACCTTGATGAGGGAGCAAACATTGCCTCGAATTTTCTCTCTGTAGGAGTTGTCTCTTCATCCGCCTCGCTATCTAGCGCCGCGGCTCCCCCCTGTATTGCGGGCAAGGCACCTTCTACCGCGTCGATAGTGAAGCTAACGCTCTTCCCAACATCGCCCTCGGATCTACTGCTTTTGATGTATTCATCTTCCTTGTCAGCTTCCCTCGTCTCTCGAGCTTCGGCGTCACAATTGCTCGCGTCGTTATTCACAGAAGTCTTGCTGTCTCCTCCATCAAGTTCTCCTTCACCCTGCGCAAGCCTTACTTCGTTTTCTCCATCCCCATTCGCGACAGCGTCTTCTTCTTCACGTTTGCCGCTCCCTATCTCGGTCTCCTCCACGACGACTGGACTGCCTTCTCCCAGAGGAGGTGATAACTTCATCTGAAAGTGATCCTCGACGATAAAGCACTGTAAAGGCGATTGTGGGGTCGAACAGGGCGAGTGACTCGCTCCCTGAAGCTTCACTTCATCATCTGTAGGTGTGCCATTGGCATGATTTTCCTCTTCTTTCGTCGCCAGCGGCCTTGCCATATCGTCTTCTTCGTCCAGGGGGATGTCCTGCATGAACGACGATAGAGACAGTAAGGACTCGCCTGCTTCAGAATCTGTGACGGTCGTCGCCTGCGGCAACTCGCTCCACGAAGCGTGTGGTATTTCAGCTTTCGTCGTGCCAGCACTTGCGGTGTAAGGTGGCTGTGCCGCATCTGCGTCGATCTTGCTCACTGCTACGTCTAGCTTTGTGACACAGCTGTCATTCCCGTCCTTCGAGGCCTCAGAGGCTGCTACATCAGTTTCTTCGGTTTCTTCACACTTCGCTGACGCTTCAGTCTTTTCGTCTGCGTCGGCAGTACGAGAAAGCGCCCTTCGCTTATTTTCTGCGTTGCCTGCAACTTCTTCAGTAGGTGACTCCGACTCGGCTTCTGCCACATTCTCAAACGATGATACACGTTCAGGAATGGAAGCGGTATAGCCGTCGTTGCTGCTGACCGTCGTATCTGATGCAGAGGGACCTGTGGCGCTCGCTGCGGTTTTGGCACGTTGCTCTGAAAATGCAGTTTGCTTCTCATCGAACTCAGCACTGCTTCCCCCGTGTTGGGACAACCTAGCATCATCATTCCCTTCTTGATGACCGCTTAGTACTTCTGCTGAAGCATCTGCCTCTGGCCCCCTTTCTGTCGATGCAGCAGCATCACTTGCTGCACATCGACTACCTTCTTCGGAGGTGTCCTCGGGTGCCTCATCAGCACGAATGCTGCTTGGAGCCGCATCAACTTGATGATCGTCGTCACGCTTCGCCGCTCCTCCTGCCTCCTTTTTATCTGGCGAAGACGAGGAGGTTGCGGCGCTTGCGTTGGCACCACCATTCTGCTTCTCTCCATTATCATCCTGCTGTCGCAGTGGCGTTGCCGTCAAACCCTGTTGAAGCTCGTCTAACCTCACGTAGTACCGATCAGCATCATCGTCTTCCGACGTCTCGGAACAGGAGGATGTTTCCGAACAGGATGAAACGTCGGACGATTCCTCACCTTCGCCGTCGAAAGCACCTGCGCGTATCCGCGATGAAGATGTTCCACTACCCTGCGCAGTCATCGTACTAGGCGCGCGCACACCAGGTGTGCCAGTGCTCCCTTCAGAGGAGCGGCTCTGCTCACTCAGTACCGCCTCGCCGACTTCTGCACCCTGCTGCTTTTTGCCATCTTCTGCATCTGCATCACCATCTGTATTTCCCTTTCGGTTACTACTCTCCTTGATATCCTCCTCCTCCTCGTCGTCGTCGTCCGCAAACAGCTTTCCGTCACTATCGTCGTCAAACTCTACGATGTCTGCATCATCCAGCAACGCTTTTATTTGCTTCAGCAACAAGGGGAATTCCGTCACTGCTGCTTCGGCTTCGGCGTCGTCAAGCTCAAGACAGTCGTCATCTCGATCTCCAGTGTCTTCACCTGATCCCGCCTTTCTTCCCGGACCTTCCGAGTCTGATCCTGTTGACTTGTCGCTCTTATTCTCATCCGATGAGGCATCGTCGCCAGTACTGGGTTCAGAGTCCGTAGAGGTTCTGTTGCTCTTCGAAACGGCTGATGTTACGCCGCCCTTCTTGTCCACCTCAGCGGTTCCACTACACGATGTTTTCTCGCTTGAAGACACGCCTGTGCCACCCAGTCCTGCCTCCTTGGCTAGTAGCGCCGTCGCCGCCATTGCGGATGGGATCGACCTCACCCCAGCAGCACGCGTTCCAGTACCCCTACGCATTGGAGATGAGTTTTGATTGTACTGCATAATGCGCGACTTCTTCCACAGATCCTCGTCGCTCCATGCTTCCGCCCGCTTCTTCGCCTGCTGCGGCTGGACATGAACGAGAAAAACATCATGAAAACACAAATCACGTACTTACTTGGTCTACCAAAGACAGGCATGCTTGGCTCTCGGTAGTTTCGTCATCCGACTCTCTGGGCATCCTTCTACATCAACCATGCCCTTAAGTTACTGTGTTGCCATCGTCGCCTGCGCCGACTCGCAAACCGGGGAAGACATCAGACGCAACGGGGCAAGCACCGAAGACATTAAAAAACATCTTCGCTGGATCAGCGGATGTTAACTCGAGTACGGACGCGGTATTCCCGAATCCGGATTAGAACAGCACAAAAAAGATGCTTTTAGTACAAGGGGGATGATTCAAACTCATGTGAAGAGGGAAAAATTGAATTGCGGACAAGTGCTATCGGCACTTATGGGCTATGGTTTGAATATCGAGTCTTTTCCATAACGATAGCAGTAGTTCGGTGCCGACCACACAGTCGACAACTGATCGTCAAAAAGAACCTGGTAGCCTTGCATGCATAGCTGATGCGCACGAACGATATGGTCCATACCGTTTAAGTGCAAAAAGCGCTCCGCCACATCTTGCCCGAAAATGTAGCCGGCACCTGACATGATTCATCAGATAAAAGTTCATGTGTTGAAGAACTGTTCTGGTGCCAAAATGTTCTTCTAGTTGTACACTCGAACTCGTGCACTACAACTAAATCCGGGAAAATTCCGTGTTGAAAAAAAAGACCATGGTACTATCTGTAAACCATATAGAAGATACCTCTCGGCGAAACGACAAATCCAGTCTTTTCTTGATCCGGGTCCGACCACATCAGGTCTGAAAGCGGTCCTTCGTGCGGAATTTCGCTAAAACGGTCTAGAACCCGGATTTGATCCAAATGCTGGATAGATGGAGACAAGCCTCCATGCGTCGCGAAAAAGACGTTCTCTGTGACGTAAGAAGTTGTGAGGAAAAGGTGCACCGCTCTTGTAGTAAAAGATGGGGAAACGCGTGCTCGCTAAACATGCTCAGTAAAGAGAAATAGAAATACGACAAGGACACCAGTTTTCATCTACTTAATAAATTCTTCATGTGTACCAACTGGTAAAAGAATCTGTCGCTTCTCGTGCTGGATCAAGAAGCCTGAAACTAAATGTTTCGCAAGAAGTAAAAATAGAAGGACTGGCAAAGACAATACCGACATTGCAGCTGATCGGCAAGAAGTCGAACAAGTCTGTGAAACTCGCCCACACCTCTCGACCAGTTGCTTGCCCATACTTCTTCTGACACTCGGCGTAAAAGCCATGAACTGAATGGAGCTACTGATTGAGTGTGTCTACCTGGGAATGTCGACTCTTTCCCTTCGTCCTCAGGTGGAAACTCTTGGAAGGGGTACGAGTCGATATCCCCAGTCATTCGTTCTCAATCAGTGCATCCATATATAAACCTGGGTAATTTGCCTCGTCTCATGGTTGCCGCGCAGCAACGTGACACGCGACGGATACTTCAGCTTCAGCGCACATATTATAAAGGAAAAGGAGTAATAGATGGATGAGTGTTCTTTGAATCGTCTAAGCAGTTTACGGTGGGCTACATTTCATGGGTCCGCTTCCCTGAGTGAGACAGACAGCTATGTTGTGCCATTGATCACCTGCAGCTCGAACTCTATACCTCCTGCCCTCAAACAACTTGTTTCTATTCCACAAGCCAAAAAACGCAACACTAACAATCTTCCTCTTGTTCATCTTCCGTCAAGAGCAACACAGTACTTCTACTTTCGTAAGGTAAGCAATGTGATCGTTTCGCAAGAGCAGTTTCCTCGATCGACGTAATCGCCTAGGAAGAGGTAGTTCGAAGTCGGGCAGTAGCCGCCGATGCGAAAGAGCTCTACGACATCGTAAACTTGCCCATGCACGTCGCCGACCACCGTTACTGGTGCATGTACGTACTTCACATTACTCTCGTCTAACAAGAGCTCAGGGATTAGATGCTAGTCAGTACTTCAAGCGCCATAGGGAGGACTAGCTTGTTTCTAAAAAAATAGGTTGTACTATCTTCACAAGTACAAGAACTGTTTGAGTGAGTTTGGGTGTTCGTGATCCAATGAACATGAAACTAGGTAGTAGTGCTAGTATTACTAACAAACAGCTATACTGCAACATTTGGCGATGTGTGTTCAAACTTCTTGCAAGACCCTCGTCCATATCTTGACTTTTTCGCACATGGAACGGATTGCCAAATCATGCAGCAGCGGTAGTGTGCTCTTTCCCTTTGGTTCACCTCGAAATTCAGCCAAGTGGATCTTGTCAAACCACTCATCGACGCGGAGGATCAGCGGTTGATCCGATGGACTGACTTTCGCAGTGGACGCCATCATTTATCGATTGTGCTATCAGTGGGTATAACTAGAGGCTCATGCTCAGTGCTCTTTGCTGACCATGTGCCTGATAATTGCGCCTAGAAGTCGGTTTTTGTCTGGTGGTTCTAGGGAAATTGACCTTTTTAACTCTAGCTAGACAAGTCGTGGTCTCCTCGCAATCCAATGCAATGCAACTTCCGTTCCCAACATTCAAGAGAAGATAACAGAAACAAATGTTCCCCATTTTTTCACCTTTTTCTTGTTTTCGCCGTTGCGCAGACAAATTTTTCAACGCCTTTTTCTGCATCTGCACCTGTGCATTTTCCATTTTCTCGGAAACTCCGGTGCAAGCAGCCCCTGGCGGTCGTCCTCGTTGACGGTCTAAGCACTCGCGGTCTTTTCTCTCCAAGCTCTTCTCCCTCTACCTACAGCCACTCGCTTGTCGTCGTACTCTAGTAAAATGAATAACAGTTAAAATCTTGCTCTTCGCGGACACAACAGATTCCAGTAGAGCCCTGGTACTAACTAGAACATAAGTAAACAACGTGCCGGTCTTAGCAAAACCAGCGGCTGTGTGTACATGCAAGGCTGCTGTATCTTTTCGTTGTACATTTTCTGCTTCGCGGCTAAGAAGCTTGCATAGAAATGAGCGCTAGGTCTTCACAGTCATCTGCGTCATGTGAAAATGAAAAACAAATGGAAGGTATTCATCCTGACACTTTGTTCTACCTCTTCCAAGCTCTATTTCTATTACTTAGCAGTAGAATTAAGTAGTTTCTATCCCTAGTACTGCTGGATTCTATTTCAACGAAAAAAAGTTCATTTTGACATCATCCGTATGGAGAAGCAAATTGGTGCGCGATGAGAAAGGACAGGCTCTGCGTCATGGACGAAACGAAAATTCTGATGCGTAAAAATGACTAGTGGGTGGAAGGGGCGCAAATTAATCGGCGGAAGATGCACCGCTGTACAGCAACTGTGACTGGTGACTGACTGACCGACATTTCTGATCAATTGTGGCTGTGCCAGAAATATTTAGTATCATCTTCACCAAGAATGATTATAGGCGAAAAGAACAAAGAACGACTAAGGTTGTATCTACAAGACGTACATAAAAGAACTCGTGGTCCGTCGCCGTCCAGAACCCAATGTTTATGAGTCAAAAAAGAGTTCATGCCGGTCACGGGATCGGGAAAGTCTAAAAATCTTTCATTATTCCACTTTTCCACCGTCAGCGAGCACGCAAAACAAATCTGGAGGCAACGGCTCCCAGCAGTCCGGATGAGGGCAAATGAGAGGTCCGCGATTTTCAAAGACGTACTTCTTGAGACAACCATGGCACGCGCCGTGAGGACAGTTGATGAACGGCTCGATCACACTGTCACTCTTTTCATGGCTTTTGTTTTGACTGCTGCCGTTGTCGTCTGGTATTTCTCTACAGAGCAAAGCAACTCCGCGACGCCCATCTTTAGTAGAAGATGAAACCACTTGTAGTTGTTGTTCGTCACTATTTATATCATGTACGTCTGATGCTGTTGTCTGCGCGGAAGTTAAATCCTGGAGCTTTCGATCTGCTATTTTCAAACGCATCGAAATTCCCCCACTTCCACCAGATTGATTTCCTGCTTGTTCTACTTCTTCGACATCACATATAATATTTCGTCTCTTCGGTGCTTGTCGACCACACATGCAGCATGTGCCTGGTGCATCTCCAGGCTTCAGCGAGGCTACACGCGTCAGACTGTCCCAATGATGCTCTGCTGCGTCGCTGCCAAGGTAGACAATCCCGCTCCACTTGCAAATAACAAAGACTCCGTGAGCGACAGCGAAACCTGGAGTTTGATTTTGAAAATTGTACCTATAGGTATAGTAGATGAATACTACATGATGTAGTCTACATCGTCATCGCTATCGATCGTCTGCTCCCGATTGGAAGTAGCTCGTAATCAATAGATAATGAGTTCCTTGATGTGTCTACTTCAGAATGAATTTGTTACTCCATTTGCACAATAGACTTGCTCTGTGAGTCATAGCCTTACCGAGTGCCCCTCCTGCAAGGTAGCCTCCGAGATGCCAGATTGCTGAGACGCCTGTCGCTGTCCCTCCGAGCGCCCATAGTTGTCGACTCTTTTTCTCGCCGATAACAGCCCAGGATGCAAAGTGCTCGCAGTTGTTGTAGATTCCGTGAAATCCTTTTTTCCCCACCATGTGGACGCATCTTTCGGTGGTTCGACTTTTCGACAAACGTTGCTTATGTGGCCACAGGTAGACGCGGCGCTTCCCCGTAGTGCCCCCATAAGCGAACGATGCGAGGTCTTCGGCCACCACGCCTCTGCCGCGCTCAAAGTGCGCAACCATTGCGTCGCCGAGGAAATCGCGCTCGCCGACGCAGACTCCGTGATGCTCCGGCAGTCCTAACAAGGGTTTGCTCGAGGAGGATGACGATCCGGACGTTCCCGACGCTGCAGCAGCGGATGCGCGATCCTTCTTGTTCTTTCTTTTCTTGCTCCGTCGACCACTGCCTGCATCTCCTGCGTCTTGTGCATCATCCGACGTACTAACAGATGAAGTAGTAGAGCCCTGGTCCTGCTGCTGGTGCGAGGTCTCTAGTTGATCCTGAAGCGCTCCTTGCCCTTCCTCACTCGACGTCGCTGGAGTACTGCCACAACAGACATCCCAGCGGAGCAGGTGGTCGCCTTTCTCAGGGTTCAAGACCAGAATCCATCCGTGACCAAAACCAGCATCCGCTGCGTGATCTGCTGCTTCCTGCTCGCTGAAAAGATAAGTTCCGCATTTTTCGCACTGGTACCTTGGCTCGTTGTGCGACACGCATGACAGTCCTGGTGTCGCGAACCTCGAAAGCGAAGTCGAACAAGCTGTCGTCGAAGAGGTAGTAGAGTCAGCAGGAGAAGGATAGCCGTGGGCATCCACTGATCTGCATAGACGGAGCTGCCCACGCGTTATGAAAGCCGATTTTGTACTGAAGCCGGTTGACGATGATGACGCACTGCTTCCGTCCTCATAATTATTGCCCAGTGTTGTAGTATTACTCGGCAGAGCAACAACATCAATCCGACTGTCTCGAGCAGCTATCATGGCTGGTAAACCTGCAAGTACTACACTATTTTCCGCGTAGTTGCTCATCGGTGTAGGTGTCGCTTGCGAAGAAGCGTCGACTAATGTAAGATCATTTTCATCGGGGTAAATAGCCGAGCGCTCGTCGTCGGTCAACGGCGCCGCGGTCGACGGTGAGTTGGAACCAGACTTGTCGAAAAACATCTTTCCCATGTTCTTGTGATCTCAAGCGAAAGTGGTAAGTTATCAAAAATACAACTTATCGGGTTCGGACTCGGAGGGGTCAATATCGAGCTGATAGCAAAATGTGAATAGAAAACTCACTACATGTACTTGGTACTTCAGCTAGTTATCGTTCTACCTTGGAAGATTCAGCATTCAGGAGTTCTTTTTTCTTCGTCATAGCATTGAGTTTTCACTCTTGTTTTCTATGAAAATTATCAAAATTTTTAAGTTCCGAAAAGCAGCGAGTTGGTCTAGCCACAGCTGAGTCAAGAACCACGGATGAAATTGTGTTTGTACCGAGTAACGAGGACGAAACGATAGGTACAACCACTATGCTACGGAGTTTTACAACTAGTTAATTTTACTGCAACACCCGAGTCGTTTCATCTTGGATAGTCGAGCAACCGAATACGAATACTACAAAAAAACCTTCCGGAACACACGAAAGGTACGATACGATGCCAAAGAAGAAATTGGCACTACCTCTAATACTCAAGTGGAGCAGCTGAGGTAACAAGTACGCGATGTAGGCGACGGCGAAGATACTGTAAAGAACTACCTTTGAGTTTTGGCGCACGTTCTTGTTGAGCGTTCTTACGATAGCTCTTTCGATAGATTTACACTTTCCCAAGGTTAAATCTAAAAGTTCGAATTGAGCATCTTTGCGCAGATACCAAGTACTGTGAGTAGAACGAGGAAGAGAACCATTTTGCATATGAAATCGGAATTTCGCTCTTGCTGTAGTATGTGCTTTATTTTCCCGCTCATTGTGCCAACGTCCGCATCCGCTTTGTCAACCTTCTTGACAATGTCGTTGGCCATGACGCCTTGTCGCTGCGCGGTTTCCTGTAAGCAGTAGGGGTAGGTTAGAATATCATCGGGTGCTGCGTGTTGAAATGTCTCAATTACGAATCTGATCCTTCTACATCTCGATGAGAAATCTACGAGTACGAGTACAACTAGGAGTTGCTAGAAGACTTAGGAGTACGCCTATCTGCGCGACAAGAGGGTTCAATCGGTCGCAAACTACGCCTATTTGGTCGAGCATGGCATCGAAATTTGCGTCTCGATCTTTCCATCTTTGAATTGCCTCTTGTTCGTTTTCGTTCAAATCCCTACCAGCTTTAGAAGTAGGGTCTTGGTGTTTCTCTTCCCCGGTACTTATGCTCTCTCCCCGTAGGAGAGTCAAACCGAACGGTAACAGAAGCGCCAAAAAACTACCCTTAACAGTTTTATCCCGTTCAAAGCCGTGGATTAGCTGCCTCGTTCCGCGTCCTCCGTCTTGCCCGCTTCCGCCTGCGAAAATGTCCGCTTCCTCGTCATCGTCTAGGAACAGAGAATGAAAGCGGAGGTGGACAAGAATAACTTTTGATGAAGAATAGGGAAGCGGAAAACGTCAGAACTGTCCATTTTTTATAATATAGGAGTCTTTCCTAGTCCTACCGTGCTGACAGACACAACGACAACATGAACATTTTTCTACATGTAGCGGAATCTACTTTAGCGATTTTCCATACGTCTCAGCGCCGTACTTTTGAGCTGCCGAAGAGGAACTTGCGGCAGCACCAACGTCCGTATTTGAACTAATCGCAATTTTTGCTTCCTCCAGTTGCCGGAATTCTTAGAGCTAGGAGGTTCTTACAGCTCAAATACTTCGACTTCAATAATTACAAATTGCCGACGTTCATTAAATTCTATGTTGTTCGACCATTTTTTCAGAACAAATATAACTTACGAGCACTTAGATTTATTTACCTATACTCGCATCGAAGGGTGACTACAGGTTTAAGTTTGCCACAAGCGCTTTCTTCGTTGTGATTGCCGTTCACTACAACTTGCAGCACATGCACTTTCCTCGTTACCATAACAGATGTTTCGAATATCTTGTACGCGGAGATCGATTTCTTCTGGGTTAAGACGTTTCTGCCTAGCCTGTCGCATCTGAATCTGTTGGAGCTTGGGCAAGAGTTTTTCAATCTCCGCAATCATTTCTCTTATTCGCACCGCTTTTTCAATCGCTTGATAGTTATTCCCGTGTTTCTGCGTTATCTTGAGGCGCTCGCGGATGTTCACACGAGGGATTAGAAAAAACGTCTTTGATGTATTCAAATTGTTTGAAGCTAATTTGTTTTTCTGCTTAAGTTAGATAGTTTGGCAAATCCAGGGTCCTCGCATTGCATCGTTCAGGAGAAGAACAAAAATAGAACTCCAACTACGACTTTTCTCATCGTGGTTCAGAAAAACAATATCCATCGGAATACGAGTCCAAGAACGACTTTCTTGATCTTATCTACAAAATATACACGTAGTCCAATGACTTCCATTTTGTTTTGTGATCATAACAAAATATGCAGCATTCCGTATATTGATGTCTTCATTACTTCGAAGTCATCCCTTGGCGCCTTTTTCTTCGTCAACTCATCAGGTCTTTCACCACACTCGACTTGAATCTCTTCGAGTCGAGAAATAAGACCCTGGATCCCAGGGAGCAGGGACGGCGGAGCGGCACTCATTTTTTGTGAAGGCTGAATTTGCTAGTAAACAATCTAGGTAGTTGTAGGAGATGTAGATGATGCACTAACCAAATTAAGAATGCGAAGGTGAAATTTAGGCTGAAACTTTCTCATTTCTATGTATCAGGGGAAAGGCTTCAAGCTCAAAAATAAAGGCGTCAATTTTTTTGGCTTCATAAGGTGAAGCAAGATCATCTATATAAGTATGAATTACTTCTAAGTAATATCAGGAGTAGGATTGAAATTGAGCTTGAAGTTGTCGCGCGAACAAGTAATGGTTGGAATCTGTATCTCTTCTTGAACGAGAATGCAGCAAGTGATGCCAGTGTATGCAACGAACTGGCGGATAAAGATGCCTTTCGAACTATGGCTTTACCACTGCGATCAGCTTTGGAGGTTTCACTAAATTGCCAATGTAATTGGGGTATTCCAAGTTTCCAAGGCGCCCTCAAGCTGGTTTAAGCCAAACTTATGCCTGGAGGAATGTACATTTACATACTGCGTCTTCGGCATCAGAGACTACAACGGTGTTGATTTTTTAGATTCCGAGTATGTATCGACTACAGTAGAAAGGCCAATGTACCAGCTGCAGGGATCTTCGTAGTTCTAGTGGGAGGCACGGTTCGCACTGTAAGCTATTGGTAATGTCTTTCACTTGTTTCTCCTTCATCATCAATGGCATCTTTAGCCACCTGCAGCACCCGCAAGCGTGGAGGACGTAGATGTCTTATCGCTGTTGCTGTGGTCTAAGACGAGGGTCGTAATCTGTTCACGCATTTCCCTGACAGACTGCTGCAACGATCGCACCTCTTTGCGGCTGCTAAGCGTTTCTCGCGCCGCATACTCGCGCATTACCTTAAAGAGAAAAACGCCCGTGCTCCACATCAAGGTAAAACGTTTAACATCCTCAGCCCCACTAAATCAAAGAAAACAAGCACCGCACCACAGCCAGTGGTAGCGAAAACACACGAGAAACAGAAAACTACCCAAGCAACGAAAAACAAAAAGCGCACAGACAGAACTACAGACTCCCACGCGCCACGCTTCGTTCCCCTTCCCCTTCCTTTTATACTTTTTCACGATGAAGGCGCGCGGGCGCACTCGTCCGCCTGTTTTCTTGCTGCTCCTTGCTCAAAGTCCGCAGCCCTGCCTTGCTCCAACCGCCTTTCCACTTTGGCGCACTGGGTCTGCGCAACTAATAAGCGGCAGCCCGGACACGCTGTGCCGAGATAGATTGGCCGGCCGCGATAGCGCTTCAGCGATTAGGCGGCCGGGCCTCGCGTCACTTCCCGCCCGCCCCCGCTCTGCGGTCTGGTGCCTAGGGACGTCCGGAGCCGTTCAAAAGATCGAAAAGAAGGTGATGGATGCATATTCTTTAGCAATGAATCGAAACAAAAATAGAGTACAGCCTGCTGGGTGGCGAGTTTCATGGCGTCCAATCGGGAACACGGTTGCGAGCTCGGAAAAGTCAAGCGATGACATTTTGGTATCTTTTGCAGAGCCGTCGTTGGAGTGTGCGCTTCAACGAAGGAGTATTTGGCTTCGCGGTCAGTCGCTCGAAGATATTCTGGCACGGGTTGCCGCAGCGGCCCATCAGTGACTATGAGTTGATGGCTGCCATTGATGTCTTCTGAGCTCCTCATGTATGCGTTTGTGTGTGGTGGGGACTTGGCATGCGCACTTTCATCGCTGACCACGGCGCTTGTCGACGCGTCCTCGCGGCCTACCTCTTGTTTTGGAATATCCGCTACCGGGACCAGCTCAATATGCACGCAACGACCGTCAAGTTCGTACTTTCCAGGACGCAGGCGCTCCAAGGTCATATACAAGTCACGCAATTCAGGCTCTGCAACGTTCAGGAGCTCAGCCAGAGCTCGATCGATGTCATCGTCAGGAAATGGGGTGTGCTCATGCGCTCGAGGAACAAAGGGGTGTGGTCGAGTGTACAATCCGAGCCCCTGATTACTCTTTGGCAAAATTTCCGAGCCAAGAGCAGATGCCGTCGCAGTTGATGAAGACGACGATTGATGTGCGGCTGTCACTACGGAGCTGACGGGAAGCGCGGCCTCACTTTCGGCAGAGCCGCTAGTCACTGTCGAATTTCTGCCAGCTGACGTGTCTGCTCGTTCTCTGTCGCAAGCTACAACGAGCCCTGGCTGGTCGAATTGTGCTGCTCGCTCGCCCCTTGTAGGTATCCCCGGTAGAGGTGGCGGACGCGGCGGGATCCTCTGGGGAGGCTTGTAAACCTGTCTCCCATGATGCGGGAGTTTGCTGGGAGGTGAGCCGCCTCTGGACGAGCAGCCTCTCAACGACTTTTCAAGTGTCTTGTCTGTACAATCATATCTTTGCCGTTCTCCACGAAGATGCGACGAAGAGCAAGTGAGAAGCGTTGGACTGCAGTTGCCAAATTTCTTGCTGAGTTCGTCTTTAGCTTCTCTTCTCTCGACAACGACACCCAGTCGCGGAAAAGGGCCAGAAGAACCGCCTGTTGTCGCACTTTCGGATCTCTGGAAGCGCTCAATACAGCTACTGAGTCTTTTTCCATCACTTGCTCGCGGAGGAGTCTCCAAAGCGAGCCAGTGGCGCGCGCTACCACCGGAAAAACGCAGCGCAGTTACGGGAACGCACAAAGTGGCAATAGCATGATCTTTTCGGTACAGACAGAGAAAGAAAATAAGTTGTTGTCCGGTCTTTGTCCCTGCTTTACTCGGGAAGCGTCCCAGCTGTTCTGCATCTTCTAGACTCAAATCGTCTAAGATCTTGTCCAAGTCGGTAAATCTGCAACAAGGCTCTGCGCCTCTGCTCTCGTTGAGAAAGAGTTGCTTTCTCATGCGATGAAGCACCACAGAAGATGACGCGTCGTAGTTCTTCTCTTTTCCCTCCTCGAGTTGTACGATGCTCAGCTCTACTTCCAGGACGTCCGATAGACCAGTAGGTGTGGGAAAATCTGCTTCCCCTACTATGGATACCGTGGATAACTCAGAACTACTTCCCAATGATGCTCGAGCAGATGAGGCATGGCGAATATTGACGGCATCGTCTGTCGTAAAAGCTGCTTCTTTAGACGAAAAGGTCTGCAATGCGACGAGGGCCTGAGCGCGGTCACGATGCGAAGTTTTCTCTAGTACTTCGTTGTTGTGGTGTATTATCCTCTCCTTGGCTCCTGCTTCATTAGTATCGATCTTCGCTTCTTCATCTTCGCAGGAGTGGGAGGTCGATGCTGTGATAGATGCGTCAAATTTGACCCAATCGCGAAACCAAGGTGCCTTTCGAAGGTACGTTCTGAGATCTAGCGTGAGCGAGTGCAGCGGAGCAGGTATCTGAGCAAAGTACTCGTCAGGAGGATATACCCAAAATGTTAGTCTCGCAGACGCCGAAAGGCCAGAACTAGGAAGTTGGAGTCTAAATTCGGAGGGTCGATCTCGCACTATTTGCTTTCGCACAGCAGGATCTGCGCCGTCAACAGCAGAGAAATCACCTTCGCGACCAGACAAAAGGATCTGCGGCGTGAGTATCGATTATGGTGGACAAGTTCTTGAAAATCACAAAAGCAAAAAAACGTTACCGCTGGTGTCCATAAGAATGAAATTATCCAGTGAAGAATAACCCAAGTCACGTAGTAACAAACTATGAGGTCTCTGAGTTGTATCATCATCGTCTATATAATATCAGTATGCACTTGTACTACTTGAGGATAAAGTACGAAAAAGCATATTTTCAAGAGCAGTCAATGTAGTACTACCTCAACGAAGGCCCGTCGATCTGCAAGCTCGTTCCAGGTAAGTATTTTTTCGGCGAAAAAACTAGAGACGTCTAGCAGAGTGATCTGGATTGCATCCGGTTCGAGTCGCTGGAGGTGAAGGCTGCTTGCAGATTTTGCATTTTTACTAGTACCATTTTTTAGATTCGAGGTAGATAGTGAGGAAGAAGAGGAACAAGTTCTGGTCGTTGTGAAAGATGTCGTTCGTGGCTTCGCCGGTGCCGTAGAGGATGATGACGATGGCCACCACGATGCTGTGTTGTTCATCTCTCGACCTCGAATTGAATCTGTGATATCTTCATCAGGGAAGATTTCAACCGCGTTCTTCTCTGGTACTGTTTTCCTCGTTATCGTGGCTGTGGATATGGAGTCCTTGGAATCTCTCGTCGATGCACCACCAAGACGTGGTGGACGAAGCAAAGACGAAGCACTAGGTAGGGCCAAAGTTGGCGCAATTGCTTCGAGCTTATCTCGGACGAAATCGAAGGCTTTTGCGGCCAAAATGTTAGGCGTAGTCTTTGCCCAAGGACCACTGTGTCCAAACACGTTGAAGGTTGTTCTAGGCGCATCAAAGCTCATGCTCGATGCAGCACGCACAGGCCGACGCGGAGGAGACAGCAACTCTTCGCTTTGACGAGGTTGTTTCTCTACTCCTCCTCCTCCTCCGATTCTTATCCACTGCTTCTCATTCGTGCCACCTCCTCCGCTTCCGATGCTCCTTCTCCTAGGAGGTGGTCTGGGTGGAAGACCATAGTCCATCGTATTTGGCCCTCCTGGACGAACATAGAAGCCGGGACGAGGAGGTCCTTGACCAGGTTCGAGCAAATTGCGATCACGGAAAGACAACGACGGATGATCCACCATGTTCGTTATCGTTTTTTTATCGCTTTATCTCAGCATGTTCACTTTCACGAGAATAAAAATTGAGATAAAAAATCAAAATCATGCACATTCGGAAGAATACATGATGTAGAGGAAGAACATCAAGGAGCTACAACCGCAAGAATGGCACCTTTGGATATCGATATTATCAAAATTGTATAGAATCGCAAACTCAGAAGTCTTGTTTAGTTGTGCCACATTGTAAGAGAGGTTTGCATCAAATGATCTACTTACTCAGTAGGATGACAATATTGATCAAAATGAGGAACTAGAGTAAGTAATGAGATTGATACCAGGCAGTAAACTGTCACTACTTTTCGATTTCGAACAGAACGGCAGCTTCGACGTTCTCTTATTTGTAAGTTGTATTATTGTTGTACGGCTGCTCCTTTGAAGTATTACAGATCCATGAGACTCCAGGCAGTGACGTCCTCATGAGTTGCTACACCAACACCGAATCTGAAGCACAAGGACTCCAGGCTGTGCTGCACAGAGAAAGATCGACCGTTTTCAAACTCCACGTCACCTAATTACTCACTCTGTTCATGACCGAGTCCTATATTCCTCTAGTACCTACCACTACCTTCTCTTCTAGTGTTTGAATCGAATTGACTTGTAGGCCTACAGCCAAGACATGGTATTTGCTCCATCTTGTCAGAGCCTGTGCTCGACCGCAGAATGTGCTAAGTAGGCCTTGAAGGCAGCAAAACAAAACTTTTGAGTTTCAAAGAAACTGAGGATTTCATATGCGCGTTTTAGATCAAGATCAACAACGACAGCGTTTTGGAGAATCCTTTATTCTTGGAATGACAATCACGATGATGCATTCCTAATCCTATGTGTTGAACATCAACTTTGGTTCAAGACTAAGACGAAGACCCCCAAATTCACTATCATATTCGTAGCACACATAGAACTACACGGTGTCTGCAATAAAGACCTTCCAACAGGAGCAACTTCATGATTGGTTTTAGATAGTAGATCACTTTCGCTATTTTTCAGTTTGTTACTTACTTAGGTATTTCTATTTTATCAATATGTTCTACTTCTATCAATTTTTACTTTATCCACTAGTGAAGTGATTCTCTTCCCAGATGCCAAGTTGGCCTTGAACATAGAGGCCTTTGGAAACCGTCACGTTTTCAGGCAAAAACTCTAGATCCCCACTCCTAGAGGCTGGGACGACAACCCCAGATTTCTTGTCTGCTCCAATAGTAGCACCAGAAGCCGTGGTGCAGAGTTTGCCTTTCTTGCCAGTACACGAGGACTTTCTTTTTACAGGGTCGGCAGCGTTCTTGATAGTGCTTTTCTCTACATCCACTCCGAGGGTTTGCAACAGTGATAATCGCATTTTTTGAGTCTCCATTTCGACCCTGCGACTAACCTCAGCTTCAATGTAAGCGTCGATATCTTGTTCCTTAGATGAGGAGGAAGAAGTTCTCTTGTCTTGAACTTGACCATCTTCTTCTACACCTCCTTCGCCTGTATTCTTCAATGCTGCCTGTTGTTGCGCCCCGATCCACTGCTGCATGGCCTGAGTGTGCGTGCGTGTTTCCACCCGAAGAAGGAGCTTCCGCATGGCACTGTCAGGAAGATCATCCAATAAGCGACTGTGGAAATCCTTGAAGTTTGCTGCATCTTTAAACCATTCCGGAGTATGAAAGGAGCAGATGGAATTTTTAAGTATTTGTATTGCAATACCACAGTGCATGGGTATGGGGTAAGCAGTTCCGAGAACATCAAGGAGGTCGAGGTGGATATCCTAGAACAGATCCAGAACAAGTTCTAAAAATATTGATGTGCATGGCATACAGTAACAACAACGTTAAGTAAGTCAAATCAGCAAGAAGTAGATGTCAAAAATTGTCTATCTTGATCTTCAACATTGTTGTTCTTCATGTTGCAAGAAGCTGTTCATAACTCACGTACGAGATGTACAGGACTGCGCGTGACATACCCGAACTGTTCGGGAGCGCACGGTGCATCAGTCGGAGATCGAAAAATGTTGCAGCTCCTCGCTTCGATTCAAAGGCCAATCTTGGTGGCAAAAAAGAGTATTCGAGATGCTCCTTGCCTGGCGGCGCGTGTGAGCCCATTTTCGTTTTGTCCGCGCGAACGCCGTCTGCATCAGTAGCCATTCGTATATTTGATTTTGGTGGCTCGCCCTCGTCTTCATCGGAAAAGTTAGACATTTCTAAATTGCATGATCCGTTTGGTTATAACCTATTGCCTGCTGCTTTCCCCTTGAAAGAGGGGCAAAAATGCATGCTTACTTACTAGTATCTTTCTCTTTTGAATGAACTCTGGCACTGGCTCTTCTGCTCAATCAAGAAATATTGTGCTTGTCCTAGTCGCCTTAAAAAAGTCATTATCGTCTTTGTCAATATCTTCATCGTCCAGGTCCTTGCCCTCACCAAAGACATAGTAGTTGAATTTTGCTTGTTGTTGCAGCCAGAACTGACGCGACTTGATATTCACATGGGAGCCTGTGAGAAACTCGGTGGGGCCGTCGTCCAGGGTGAGGTCGCGCAGAGGTAAAACCATCACGACGGCGGAAGCAGGCAGTTGTTAGAGACCACCACAGTGAATCCATCTCGAGTACCATCTTGCGACCTTTTTCCACTTCACAATTATAGGCCCAGGATGCTTCTGAAGATGGATTAGGGTGAGCCGCCTTAAAGTTGTTTTCCGGCATATTCCCCACTCGCAAATACTTGGGTGCTGAACGGGGGATCCACATCAAGGTGCCAGTGCATCGAAGGCGTCTTTTGCTCACTCTGGACATAGGAAAACTCATCAATCTCGATCTTTGGACCCTTCAACACAGCAGTCAACAAAGCGAGAACCATTTTGTTCGCCACCAGGTTAGAGGCAGGTGGAGGAAAGTGTGACGTTGAAATAGAGGATGAACTATGGGACTCGGACTCGGAAAAAATCAGTACTCAAGTGTCGCTAAATCATTAACATCATGCAAAAAGAAAAATCTTTTTCACCCAGAAATACAGCTTCGAGATTCCGGATGTATAAGTAAAATTGCACAAGCATAATGCCATAACCAGTGCCGGACAGACAAACGGCTTTTCAAATGGCAGGCGCACCTCGTAGCGTCCCGCTGATCTTGGTGCAAATGCGGCCGATTCATATGAGCCTAGTTCTGTCGGTGCGCCATCTGCATCTCCATCAGATGCAGAGGAAGCGTCACTTTTTGAGGAGTCACCTGCTAAAGAGGATGAAGTCTTCTTTCCATTTTTGAGTTCAGCCCACTCTCCTCGAAATTGTTGCATCTGACTAAATTTTCCACGTTCAGCCTGTGTCATCTTTGCAAAGTGCTCTGCTTATTAGAAGAGGGCATCGCAATCAATCCAAGAAAAAGAATGACAATTTTTGATTTCTACTAACTTGGCTGCATTTTTGTCCAGTCCATTTCTTATTTCTTAGAACCTGGTCATCAAATACAACTCGACATGTACTTCTACATGCTTCCGTATCCGTTTCCACTGCAAGTTAGGAATCAACCAAATAGGAGGTATACGCATACGCATGATGTGAGTAAGTACCTTGACACAACTTAGTACGCGTATTTGAGAAGTCTTAATTTTGAGCAGCATGGACACTTTTGATGAAGTCGGGGTCAAAAGCGTCTGGGATGTTGACGACACCGCACGTCTGGAAAATGATTATCATTTTTCGCAATCGCTGTGCGTTGACGAAGCCAAGTCGGACCTCTTGCTGCTCTCGCTTACTAAGAAAAGTTCCCGTTTCTGAGGATTCCGAGAAGGCCACCGATACATGCTCCTCGTGTTTGCACAGAAAACTGGAGGCCCCTACCAAACGGTGCTGCATGCCGTCAGCCGATCGGTTAAGAAATCTCATATCATTCAGCTGAGTGGTGGGAAGGAAGTGTCTCGCGTCTTCTCCTTGGACTGCCCACGCGATCGTCTGCCCTACTTGCTTTTGCGTGCATGCGACCCGTAATTTTGGCGTAGCTGCTAGCAGTTCTAGCTCATGAGTTTCACTGTTCTTATTAACGGTTTTCTTTGTCTGTCGCCGAGAGGTTCCTCCTCCTCCTTCGGCGACGATAAACCTGGAATCGAGTAGGCAGTCGTAGACCATGGGGAGTAGACTGCCTGCTTGTTCTCGCTCCTCTCTTACTGTAGCTGCGCCTGCATTTGCAGCTTCTGCGGTCCCCGTGTATTCAAGCGAGACTAGCTTAGAGTTTACTTCCTTAGACCCCTATCCATCCAGAGACGCATCTGGGTGGTCTTTTGGGACAGCTTCCAGATGCTTCGGCAGATGGATTAGGGGAAGACTTAACTAGCGAAGAGTTCGTCGCGGCTGCGACCTCAGCGAGTGCTGGGATTAGGTCCTTCAAAGTGTTGTGAGAGCGATCGTAGAGCCCGGTGCCGATCGTGTGCTTCGCGTCTTCTTCACGCATGTCCAGCAGATAAGCGACGTCCCACGCTGCTAATCCTTCTTGAAAGGACGAGATCGCGGTGCTGAGCTTGCGGAGAGTTTTCTGGCGGCGGGGACTAGTTGTGCTTGAAGAAGCTTCAGAACCTTCCTCAGTTCTAGTACTTCCCTCCTTGTACGAACCTGCCTTCTTACCTTCTCTATTTTTCCCAGTCTTCTTATCTTTCTTCCCTTTTTTCTTGCCGTTGCCTTCATCCATCTTGTCTGAAGATAAAAGCTGCATGAGCCGATCACGGTCAATAACAGGAATAAAATTGATGTTCTCGATTTTACTCGTCTGGTCTTCATCGTCTCCATCTCTCCTTCTGCCGGTATTAGCGCTCACCGTATCTATCGAACGAGATATAATCCATATACTGATGATACCATAACCATTACCATAGTAGATTTTTCTTCATCTTGCTGTTACAATTTTGTCCAGTTTGTCTCCTAAAAACTGAATTTGGTTATCTATTTAACTACCTAGAAAAAGAGAATGAAGGAACAGAAAGATTCGGAGTCAAAAGGTGGACTTTTATTTGAGTCTGTTATGGCGCCATAAGCTTGTCCGATTTCTTGCTCTTCTTGGACCCCTTTTTCCTTCTTGCTTTTTCCATCTGTTCGCTCGTCTGCAGTAGGGATAGCGATTGGAGGGCCGAAATAGCGGTAGCGATGTGAGCAGCGGCGTAAACGTTCCAAAGATCGAAACGGAACGGCTCTGCCCGAACGGCCTGTCGATAGACATCAATAGCGCTTTCATAGTCTCCATTCTTCGCAAAGACTTGCCCTTCCTTGACCCAAGGGATCTCTATATTTATGCTCTTTTCATCATCTTTTTCTTCTTCATCCTCATCAACAACATTAGAACAAGTTGTACTGTCTTCTTATGTATCGCATTTTTTTGTTTAGAACGTATCCCGACCACCATTTATGATGTTCCCTGGACCACTCTTTTTCTTGTTGGAAAAGTGAGGGCAAGAAACGAAAAATTCTGTTGAGGGTCTTCGATCCCTCCTCGTCCTGCTAGTAGCTAGGTATTCGTATTAGTATATTTTTAGCCTTAACAATAGTACTAAGCCTAATACCGGTCCCGGACGGATAAGTAGTTGTACTTGTACCAGAGGGGAGTTCTTCATATTTGGCACGGACCCTTTGAACGCTCGTAGGCTCATGCCAGCCATCCCAGTTCATGGAGCGAGAAAAACACAACTGCTCCAGTGCAGCAAGGTCATTTTCTCCACCTGCAGTATCATCAACGGGAGACGAGGAACAGTGCTGGACAACCTGCGCGAAAAATAATCCAAGCGGCAACACAACCGAACGCTGCCGAAGGGCGCGGCGGCTGAAGGGCGCAGCAGATGAGGTGCTGCGGCGACGAGACGTCGGCGGTGGTTGCAAGGCAACAAGACGTCTCATCTTTGCGACAAAATCTTAACAAGAGGAAAGGGATGTGAGCGCTTCAATTTGACTTCAAGTGAACGCGTCCCACGTAGTGCAGATGAAGTAAAGTTCGTATGATGTCGTAAAAAATGATTACAACCATTGCATACACGCGCAACCTCCTCGCTCGCGCATCATCTCCACTCTTATTCTTAAACGATAAACAATGTCATGACCGAGCATGATAACTGTGCAAGAAATTCTTTGATCTTCGTCTTCGACTACGGGAAGATGAAGACCACCCAAACATTTTGGTAGAGCTAATTCTTGATCAGTAATTATGCTTTTCCCAAGATTATCCTGTACACAGCATAGAGTTCTTTTGTGAAAAAACATAAACGACAATTTTCTTTGCATCACGCGGTCGCTGTACAAAATATACACCAAGAAATAAGACGATCTCTATATCAAAATCAACTAGCACTATAAGAAATTACATCGATATTCGCATATAAGTTTATCTCCCAAACTGGAAAATGGAAATGAACAGCGACAACAGTTCCATAGAAAAACCTACTGTAGTCCTGTGCATTGACTCTTCCTCTTGTTAGCACAGTGACATTATAGTGCTCCTTTTATCGCAATTGAACTCCACCCCCTGGAGTAAAAGCTGATTTGTCCATCCTTATCTTCTCCAGTTCCGCTTGAGCTGCAGCTGCATCGCGAAGCTTCTTCTGTACTGCTCTGGCATAGGCTTCTGCTTCCTCAGCTACCCTTTTGCGCTCAGCTATTTCTTCTGCCGTTTCCCCTTGCGGTAACGAAGCACCACGGACCGGAGCCGCCAAAGCGTTGTCTTTCGTTAGAGGATCAGTCGTAGAACAAAAAGTCTAGAAGATTCGTGCAAGTATGTTCTGTGTCAACATTGGGATTATGTTCATGTTGTATTTGTGACTAATGAATATACCTAGTAAGCCTAGTAAACGTCTTTCACAACTAGAACTACTGATGTTTAAAAAATGTATGTGTGATCAGCGGCCTTAAAACCAATGCCTGTACGCGCCGAACAGTTGCCTGACTCGAAAACAATGCTTTGCAGACCTGCTGAGGTGATAATACGGCATCCAATTGGTATCGGAGTGCGAAAGCGACACGCGCGAGCATGCCGTTGCACGTGCGGCTGTCCCAGTCTGGTTTTCCAAAATCTTAGAAGTAGAACGAGATCATGTTCTATACTCGAGGCACTGACAGTAGTATCTTAGTACTTAATTTTCGTCGTTGATGCTGATACACACTCAACTCTGTCACTAACAAGAAGAACTAAGTACTTAATTTTGATTTTCCTCAATGATGTTGATTTTGAACTTGATGTTAATAGATACATTGAGGATAATGACCGGAGCATAAGCGAAGGTTCGTACGGATGCTTTCCACCGGCACCACGAGCGCGTTTTTTCGGCGATTTGGGCACCGGTAAAAGGACCACCCGTCGGACCGAAGATCTCACTCGTTTGGTCGCTGCAGTACTCGTAGAGATCTCCAGCTACTTCTGCGCCTGAGACAGCGTCGATCACGTAGCTTTTGGTTGGCGATGCGACGCCCACAGGTGAGGCACATGGTGGGCTCGCTACATATGAGGGAATCTTGCCTTCTCTCCACCACACTCCCCTCTTCTGGACCTTCTGGTTGTTTTGAACTTCGCTACTATGCTGTACTACTGAGTGAGAGGTGGATGATAGAGACAGTGAAGCGTCGGAGGTCCTCGGAAAATGCAGCGACTTGGCCGAGTTCGACGTAGAAGCGGTTGTACTTGTGTCGTTGCTCAACAGAAGAGTAGACGTTTCCGCGAGTCGTTGAAGCGAGGCCAGCATCAAAGTTCCATCAGGCGTCTTGGGCAACGCCTCCGGGATGAGACGCAAATGAACGTCGGCACTTCTTGCCGTGCCCAGAAAGGATCCTAAAGCGGAACAAACGTCGGCTGTGGCGCCGATCGCTGGAGACTTTGCCTGCGCTGACAGGGCCATGGTGAGGACATCCACGTAACTGTCAGCACACGAAGGCGCCTCTGTAGGTGCGACGCGCTTTCCACACCAAGTGAGGAAAGAATATTAGAGGATCGACGAGGACGATGGAGAAAGAGAACTCCTGCAACAGACCTTGTAGTGCTGCTAAACAACAAGGAACAAGAGAGTACTAGACTCATTCTACCTAACGAAAGCTCCTCAGTTGTAGCCCATCCTTGTGTCGATTTCCTACCATAATTCGCATGTGCCTGCTTCAATCTGACGCCTCCTGTGTGTGGATCGTTTTGCAGGCCGCCTGCCTCTATATCTACTAGCTGCGCACAATTTTCAGCAAAAACTGCCGCTGCGCCACTCACAGGATGACCCTGTCCCGGATTGCATCCCAACCCCTGACAAAACTCGCGTTTATCAGGCGCATCGAACGCTGGTGGGATCGCAGCCGTCGCCGGCTCGCCTGGGTCGGGGACCGGCTTGGGAGGTGGTGGCGTACGGTACTGGCAGGCCCCGCCTCGACAATACTGACCCTCAAAAGGCGCCGGCGTCAACGCTTCGGTCGAGGTCCCATCAGGTTTCTCTGCCACGTCCTGGTTCAGATAGCTGGCATCTTCCGTATAGACCAAAGGCGGTTCTTCGGGATTGGCTCTTGCTTTCGTGCCACGCTTTTTGAGGGCTGTCCTGCTGCGCGAGGAAGAGGTTGAAGTAGAAGATGTGGAGGAAGAAGCCCTCCTACTGAAGATCCTTGCAGCACGACGGTTCTGATCAAGCAACGACGTCGATATTTGAGTGCCAAAAGCAGAAAGGGCAGCTGAGGACGACGACGACGTGACGGATACGGAAAGACCATAAGATCCCACCAAGTGCAACAAGGCAAGGAGAAAGGCCACAGGACAGGTAAAATTATGGCACAGCAAAGCACGCACCATTTTCGGTCTCTAGAGAATGCCAGACGCGGAGATCCATCCAGACTACCCGTCTTTGGTTTCTACAACTACTACTTTTTCTGAAGCAGAGATGTTGTGACAGTCTCTCGACAGTAAATTTTCTCACTCTTGTTTACCGGACTTCCACGACTAGCCACTTCTTTGGTTATTTGAGTGCGATGGCGTCACCGATTGACCATTCTGGTTGAGGGCTTTAAGACATTGCAGAACATAGCCATGATCCCAGGAAGCCACGACCTTTCATCACAGGTAGTACACGGTTGGCTCTATTGTTGGCTTTATTATTATGATGTTTCGATGCGCGCTTGCGTGAACAAGTTTAAGTATTTGTGTAAGTGGAAGGGGAATACAGCCCAAAGAAACATCCTCCAAAAAGGTGGACTGTGTTATCGTTCATTAGATCATTTGTTCTGGGAGTACTATGTTTAAGGCTCAGCTTTCAATGGTCACGGGGGTTGGTCACTGAGATCGAAGAGGCGACCCCTTGAGAGAACAGGGGAAAACGAAGGGAAAGGGGAGAGCTTTGAAGGGGGTCCCTTCCGTTCAGAGTCAGTGACCATTGAAGGCTGAGCTTTAATAAATATGTCTAACTTCTAAGACCGAGGAATTCCGCTGTGTCCTCAAAGTCTATTGCTATTGCAGCTCTTCTTCTTCTTGATAGTCATAGTTTTCGTCTTCTGAGGAATCGCTTTCAAACTCGAAATTCATCGGAGAACTGTCTCTGCGTTGCCGTTTACCACTATCCTCAGCGGCAGCTCTGCCACGTGTCGCGACCGGAGAATTTGCTCCAGTTCCCTGCCTTGCTGACGTGTCGTTTGCTCCTCCACCTCCTCTTGTTGGCATCCTAGCAGAGCTTGAAGTATAGACGTCTGATACAACAACAGGCGCTGCGCCGAAAGGGCTGCAAGACGCTCCACCCATGAGTGTATTTGATCAAGCCGAGGAAGTGGTATTAACAGGTTGACCATCGCCATTATTTGAGTACGTCCTACCACCCAATATCATCCCGTTAGCGGTGGAGCGAGCAGTTGTATTGCTTCCTTGTGCCTGCAGCGGAATCTGCAATGGTGCCCCCGTTGAAGATGAAAAGCCCAACGATGTTGATGTTGTATCACCACGAAGCGGCTGTAATCTTGAGCTGGTGCTTGCGCTACTAGCAGTTGCTGCATTTCTTGAACTTGATGAAGGAGTAGCCATCGATCCACCACCATTTCCAGGCAAGTTTGGGGGTGCACCACCTCCATTGTTCACGTCTGGAATCGCACCAGCCCTTGCTGCCATTCCTTGAGCTACCATCGCACGACTCATTATGCGAAAAGACCCAATGTCGATACAGCATTGGCACTTGTTGCGTCCTAGGGCGTCGAAGCCGTGTTCCATTTCGTCATCCCCAGCAGTCTCGCTGCAGAACAAGCCTTCATCACTCGCAAGGCCACCGCTGCGGACGGCTCCGCGCGTGATTTTCGACTTCGGACGAAATTTCATCTTCTATTATTCTTGTCTTTGTCTACTAGGGAGAAGATTGTGTTGATAACATAATAAGGTATATGGCAACAAGACTGGTGGCGCAAGAGATCGATGTTATACCCATCAAGTTGTTAAACAAGGAAGGAGGTCAACAAGTCATTTCCGAAAAGTCAAGGACGAAGAAAAACTCTATGCCTGATGGAGGAAAAAATGTGTCATGATGGAGTCTAATTATTGTTATTTCATTTTTCGTCGGGCATGAACGTGGGATGCGTAGGTAGCCTATCCATGCATGCAAAAAATCTCAAGAAGCGGAGGAACAGAGGCATTGTCGATCTAATATTTAAACCGCATAGTGGGGACGAGGACGTGGTCAAGGACTGAACTGTAAGACTAAGACCTGTTCTTGATGTTGATAAGATATTAGAACAAGGCCAAAAATCTTCTATTCTTCGGCGGTAGATTTATGCTAATTCGTATTCGAAATTCAGACATGATTTACAACGACCGAAACCTCTCCATCAGGACCTCTCGGACGAAATGGAACACAACAGACACAACTCGTACTTACCTCATGCATTTGCTGAAGTAGCGATATGGAGGTACTATTACACTTACAGCACCTGCACCTTGTACATATTTTTGGCAGAATGTTGTAGAAATACGATTGACAATGTCTTTGCTTGATGATGCGGGGGCGCACATCTCCTTTGAGGCTGCCTTACCTTCTAGCTTTTACCTGTCACTCTAGGTGGCTCTGCTGTATGAGGCATTGTTCAAGCTCATATTTGAAGCATCAAGCACTAGAAACTAGTACTCGTTTGCTAGTGGAAGCTAGCTTTCTGTCTTTCGTTCATTGCGGTGCGAGCTTGCGCGAACGTGGCTTCAACTTCAATCGCATGTTGCACATATCGACCGGTAAGTTGTTCAAAGCCCTTACCGGTTTACTTACTTTCCGGCACCACCGACTTCCAAGCTTCCGGCTTCTGCTTCACAAGCGTGACTACGAGCTTGACCTTGTCGACGATGCTCCACGTGCATTCCTCAGTGTCGACAGTGCCGAAAAGCGATGCTGTTTTGCTCAACGCCTCCGCACCAAACAGCTGTTTTCCGTCATAGCTGACGGTGAGTGTGCTTTTCTTGAACGCTACCTTGACCTTCTTTTTGTCGAGAGCACTGGCTCCTTTTGCGGCTTCCTCTTCTGTTTGCTCTGCTGCAGTTGGTTCAGTTGCTTCATCCTTGTTGACGTAGAAAGTCACTTCGACATCGTCGGTGGAATCCCGCCAGAAGTAACCGTGCTCTCTGGTAACTCTGTCTCCATTCGTGAGTGCGGGAGTATTTCCGTTGACCATCGCTGGATTATTCGTCATCATGTTCTTGAAGTCATTGACCTCGCCTTGTGACTTCTTGTTCTTTACCTGCTCCTTCGCTTGGGCGACCCACGACGCGGTGGAACTGAAAGTGATTGTGATTTATTCGCTATCGGGAAAGATTCAGATTGACATTAAAATAATCAATATTTGAACTAATGTAGTTGCAGATACAATTACGGAGACCAGTAGTTTGTTGTCAGTATATTGATTATCTTGTTTAGATTTTCTATAGGGAAACATTTACCTTAAATCCGCCAGCGGGAAGTCGATTCTGCGCCAGATGTCCTTGGCTTCACTGTCCTCCACTCTCGCGACGTAGGCGTCGCCACGAAATTCCTGGTTTGCGTAGCCGATTTCGCGTGCAAAGAACGATGCGCGCTCGTTAAACGGCAAGTTTTTTGCGACACCCTTGTCGTCCACGTAGACCGAGACGCCCTTGTTCCCGACCTTATCCAAAGGTAGAAGCAATGGAAAAATGTCGATCGTAGCCATCTTCATGATTTGGGCCATCATATCATCGGTCAAATTCTTCACGGCCTCCTTGTCCTTGGCGTGGTGCGCAAGACCCGCCTTGAGGATGTCCGGGTTGCACTCGCCATTGTCAGTGAACTCTTTTTTCAGTTTCTCGATGAAGCTGTCGTTCTGCAACTCCGCCACGCCCGTATGAATGCACTCCTCGATTGGCTTACTGCTGTCCGCTGGGATGCGGACGTAGCGGAAAGATGAACCCGTCTTCGAAGTGAAAGTTTCAACAACAGAGACAGCGGACTCCTCGACGCTGATAGGAGCCGCGCTGGCATCGATTGTCGTTGTCGCGGCCGTCATGTTTCTATTTTGCTCGAAGTGATAACTCTAACAAGAATGTGGGTCGTTTCGATCGTCCGTTGAACTAAGAGAAAAGGTGGTTGTTTGTCGTTTGGAAAAGAAAAACTATGAAATACAAGTTTTTGTTCGAATTGAATCACGTCTCCGCTGCTTGCCGTTGTACTCTGTGAAAGAAAATAGAATGAGAATCATTGATTTAGATTTTGCTTTGATGACCACCACCACACGAGAAAGAAAGCCAGCGGGCACCTCTCAAACAAGAAACATAAAGAGAAGTAGATCGTCCTTTTGTGGTAGTAGTAGAATGAGAAACAGTATTTCTGATCCATGATGATCGCATACCTTGATCCTGATGACCTGTTAACGATATTAAGATCCTCTTGTGCATCTCTTCATTGGAATCATACCTGTGTTGATCTTGCTCATTTTCAGAGATCACAACTGCTGTGCGCTTTTTTTTAGAACGACATCACAGCTCTTCATCTCAACATCAGGGGTAGAAAGAAGTAGAAGCTCAATTATACAACTAGATCTTTTTTTTCTGATGCTCCTGGTTCGCCTTCCTGTGTGGTTCATTTGAGATAATGAAATACATCAATACGAATCTGATTGATCATGATGATGACATCAAAAATACACAGAGTAGATGACAAAACTACGGCGCATAATATTTGCCTTGATGTTGATCCCTTGGGATAGTTAGTCAATAATACGCATTTTGGAAACAAGATCAAACAATAACAATGTATATATAATTTGGAGTTGGACTTGGATGGATGTTCTGGATGCTATTTAAGTAGGTAAGTAGATTCTACAAATTTAATTTCGATAAGGTATCGCGAAAATTTCAGGCGTTCCTATGCACATAATCTTGAACTATTGTTCTTTCAGGGGATTGGTTTCTATATAATCGTCTTATCGTCTGCTTGATTCATTCTCTATCTAGATCTACTGTATCTACTCCTGATGTGTCGTGACTTGATCTTCTGGTGTATTCTCCAACGACCCCTAGGAATGAAGCGACCCCTTTAGGATAGATATAATTTTTTCTGACCACTCACACCCTCCTAGATCTTCTCACCCTCACGGATGATAAATCTGTCGTTGCACGTACCTGCCAGCGTTTTCGAGGTGTTCTGGACCCACTATGCCCGCCTCCGTTTTCACTAGAGGATTTGGCTGTACCCGCATAGATGGTGGATCCTTAAGTGAAATCGGGAAGAAATTGCCCGTCACTTTCTGACCTTGTGGCGTTTTCAGACAGGTTGAGTGAAAGATTACGCGATCAAAACTGGTTTCGGGAACGCGATTGCGATTACGTTCCATGCGTTTCCCCTGATACTCACCTAGCGGAACCTTCTTAAGAAGGGAAACGTCCTCCGTGGCAGCGGCGCGGGGATTAGACAATTTATTACAAAAACAAATGAGGTTCTGCTTGAGACTGGCCATCCCCCGAAATCAAATTAATATCAAACTTAATAATCCCAAAGCTACAGAAGTCGGAATAGATTTGATCAATACAATAACTCAGTTGAGATGAGAAGGTCGTGGTCTACAGAAAAAACTAGTTATGGCAAAAATCAGAGGCCATAATTCTAGTTCGCGCGAGTGCTGTCTTGTTTGCCGCTGTTATATGCTCCTCAAGGTCTGGGCGATAAGTTCGATCATATTGTTGCAGGTTATAGCCCCCAAAGCGCAAAGAGTTCCATCGCCCTTGCAGTCCACTATCTTCGAGGCGACCTGCTTGCAGAGAGAATTAGAAGACAAAAGTATTTGATGTGGAAATTGCGTGTCGTGTTTAATATTTCCGCGTGTCCTTCTCCTTGTTCTCAGACTCAGTCTTGTAATAATTTGTGGTCTACTGCAAGAACTATAGAAGTGATGAAGACTACAGCAAGTTCAAAACTGGAAGTCGAACTCTGAAGAATAATATTCATATTGCGAAAAGAGAAAGGATTATCTCTATAGAAGTCATGATCCATAATTATAGTGCATTCTTGAAAAAGGTGGATGCAGTTCGTTCGAGACATGTTGGCCTTCTGTCGATTGCACGAGCACAGGAACAGAGGCGCTTCGAACTGCTGTTGGAGCACTGGCATTCCAGTGTTGTCGTGTTGGCTTCGGGAACGCTGCACCGATTCCGAAGTACCTCGGATCGGAGGAAAAGGGGTTTAAGGGAGCTGTTGACATCTTTGTTCTAGGAGTAGGAGTAGGTAGTACAACAACAATTATCACTCTCAGGTAAGAATAGTACGCATATTTTCACGAGCTTGCTTTACTCCCGAATTGTCTGAAGATTCATCTTTATTTTGATTGAATCACGTTATTACTGATATGGTCGAACTAGAAAATGATAAAAATTTCTCGTGTCCATCTTTTTGTTTTCTACGAAAACATATCGTACATAAAAAATATCGCAGAGAGTCAGGCTTTGGGCAGGGGGACGGGGATGATCTTCTCGAAGGATCCGGGAGACGGAGAATCGAATACATGGACAGAATGCAACATTTAAGGTTGCTGCAGTGCCCGCTATTTACAGTAAAGAGTTAGCTGGATGTTTACCGATGACGAGGTGGAACTCCGATGACTGGCCCGGCTTGAGCAAAGCCAAAGGGAGGGCTTTAGACAGACAAGGCATCGACCGAAACAGAATTCTACGATGTACACAATACCATAAAAAACCTCGCACAAAGTATCTACTTACTGTGCGGAGTGTCGAGTAAGCCTCTCGTCTTCGGCCCCGTGGTAGTTACTCGCAAAAGTGAAGAGGATTATCGTCGAAAAGAACACGTATTTCTCTACAATTTCAAAGTTATAGTACTAAGCTATTCCCACTGATGCTCACCGTGCTAGGTGGAGCATGGGTGTCAATGGCATCAGCGTATTCTCATCGAAGACGGAGAGTCATTATTGACTTTTCCAGTGTAATATTCATACGTTTTTCATCCTATTAAGGTGTCTTCTAAATTTTATGATGTCTCTTTTCAGTGATCAGGAGGATACTAATACTATACATTTGAGGGTATTGTCAATTAGTTGATGTGGTCGAGGGCGCGTCAAGCCCGACGATGCTTGCATAATCATTCCGTGAACTTTTTATTTGCAACAGATACGTGTGGTCATTCCTTGTTTGACATGATTAAATAATGATAATGAATACAGCGATAACTTTAAATTTCATGCACTTATTCGCTGCGACACGTAGCTACCAGCCGAAGCGATATTATTCATTGGAGGACTTTCATATTCATAAATCTAGTGGTACAAGGAGAACAATGACTCAACCCAATTCTTCTTACAGGTCAATATCAGCCTCATTAGATATTAGGGATATCTCGTCTTGAAGATACAATTTTCTACCTATGATCTTATATGAGAAGATAGACAAAGGAGCAGAAGCATTCATCGAGCAGGCTCGGTACAAGCACCGCCGACATACACTTCGGCGCCGGTCTGCCAATACCGAGCTAGGGTCCTCGGTCATAAACTTTTCACGTCACAGATTATGAGTACAACATGAACCTGCACATGAAATTATATGAGTAAATGGCAATGCATCATGAGATTATATTATAACCAGCCTTCGCCTGTCGTTTCGAGATGAATGTCTTTCCTAGAAAGTACATATTTGATTTCATAACCAAAACCAGCACTACGCCATTTGTTACTCCTGACTTTTCAACAACTTTAGTCATAATATTTTGTACAATTTTCAACATTTCTTTGATTATGAAAGTACGTCAGCTACACTACAGGCTTTCTCCGTTTTTATGAAGGTGAGAAGCTTTCTGCCTCTGAGTCCTAAGATTACGAGTGTAATGGAAATGGTTGTTGAAAATATTCGAAAAACTGAAATAAGCGAGTAACAGACGAGAATAACCGAGACACTGCCGAGAAGGACGAGTAGCCTTGCTGTTAAGCTACGCCCCTTATTTCAGTCAGTAACTCGGTTATTTTCAGTTTTCGAGTAGATGAAAAGCCGTCCTCCGTGCTTCATAATGCCATTCCTACAAAGGAGTCATGCACCAACTTGAGTAAGACCAGCAAATCGATATCCACCACAGCGGCAAAGTCAAAGATACGAGACACCTTCCATATTCAATCGCATGCACGAACGTCTTTTTTAGCAAATGTACCCATCTGGATATGCTGGAGGAGGAGTGTGGCGTTTATTTTTCATATTCATTTTTGTTGTCCAAGTATTGAGCAACCACAACATATTCAATTGATATTCTCACTTTCTTGAAATCATCAACAACAACATCATGGTAGTCAAGAACAAGATTCTTACTTAAAAACAACGAGGACTACAATAATATACTTGATCGTCATTAACATTACCAGCATCGCATCTTTCCAGGTCGTAATGCTGTGCAGTGGAGTCGTATTTCGAAAAACCTGTAGTATGAGTCAGTAACACGCGAGACTCGCGGCGGGAGCGTCGCCGACACCATCCAAAAGCCAGACCGGCAATAAACGCAACGGTGCAAATCTGCGCGACGGCCATAGTATCGAAGTGCATGGTGGAGAGAGCCACCCGTGAAACGGATGTCGTTGCCGTCATGGAGGTCTCCGCGCTGGAATATTGATGAGAATTCGACTTCGAGGAATGGACATACTGGAAATCGAAATTGCTGAGTTGCTAGCACCAAAAAAGTGAGCCCATGTTGACATTGCAGATCTACTTCCTATCTTAAAGTGGTTTTGCTTTTGGTCGTTGAGAGGATAAACCAGAATCAAAATTGTTGGATATCAATCATGAACAACACAGTTTACTTTAGACTTTAGAGATGGAGTAGGAGAATAAATAATACAAGGAAGCTGCTCTCGACGCTACAGGTACAGGGTGTTCCTCGTTCGCGATATCATCAAGCCTTTCCCCATTTATGATGATTCGCGTGACGCTTCTGTTTACGATCTCGGTGATCTCTCGCAGGGTGAGAGGAGCATTCGTTTTTTGACTTTTGAGAGCCTCTTCATATTTCTTAGCAAGGTCCCACTTCACGAGCCCCTCTACATCTTCCCTTTCCTTATCAGTTATATCTAGACCATGTAATCGCTCTGCTTCTAAGAAAAATTTGTCCTCTATCGTGGCGATAACATCGTCCATTTTGTTCTCGTTCGCGCCGTCGTCTCCTGAAAGTTTTTGATATTACCGGTGGAGGACGCCTATCTAGGAGACAAAAATACACAAAGAAGTATTGAAATCAGTCTTATTAAGCATTATAGTGGCCACGTTTATGTTAGGTTCCTTTTATTTTCGGCGCCGCTAGTTCGTCCAACTGCCCTGGCGGTCTTCTCTTCAAAGGCGGCCGAAGCCTGTGCGTGCCTCTGAGAAGTTCCCGGTTGCCGCGCTATGTGCACCCACTAGTTCGCTCCAGGGTGCCGGTTCATCAAACTAGCGCACAGCGCGAGAAGTAGGACTACCTATGCCCATAGTTTACCCCCAGCATTATTTCTAGCGCTAGGCCTAGCTTGTCCTCTATACCATCATTTTATCCGTTTGGTATTCTAATCCAGTAGTTTTATCTTTGAGTGTGCCAATGTTTTGGACGTTCAACTTTCGTTTTTGGTCCATTTGTTTCATCAGATCACGAGCATGACCTGCCACTCTGAAAACCACCTTTCCAATATGATAAGTAGCAGAATAACAAATTCACATACGGACTATAAACAGGAAAAACCAGTCTCATGGGTCTAGACATATTGGTGGCTGCGTCGTTCTTCTGTGGAGGGAAGAGAAAAAGAGACTGATCGCTTTCGTTCTACCAAAGAATTTTTCTCAATTGCGTTATATATAATTTCTTTATTTAGTTTTATACCAAAACCAAGCTCACGCAGCGCCTCCTTCAGCTCCTCCATAATAATGTTCTTCACGTCCTCTGCTTTGGCTGCCGCAGACCCTGCTTTTCCGGCGCCAGCTGTAAGTGCAGCTGGAACTGGAATGAAAATAGTCAAATGAAAAATGGTCTCAAGCACGTAGTTTGGTACCAGAAATTTCTAGAAAAAAAAAGGTAAATACGGAGTCGATAGATGTCGGTAGTGGAAGTAACTTTAAAGCCAAAGAGTGTAAGGCATTGATTTAGCGATCGTTCTTGTTGGGAATGTTGTGAAGCTTTCAGCTCTCTGCTGTTCCTAAGTGTTGTTTTTTTTGGAAAAGGCACGAAACCAGAAGAAGAGCTACTTTACATGACAAGGCTAATAGTATTTTCATCTTGATGACAAGGGAGAAGGGGAGAGGAAGGAAGAGATGTAGAGAGAATACAGCCGACTAGTAGTTTACAAGAAGAAAGGAGAGTACCCTAAGGGGTAGGAGAGGTCAGGGAACAGCCACTGAGCACCTCCTGCAGGCTGTTCTCCCGTCCCCCGGTTATGACTGTCCAGATCGTGACCGTTAAGGGGATCCCTTGTCCTGGACAAGGACAAGCTCACCGATGAAAAATACAGATAGCCTTTCTTCCTTTAACCGATACAACTAGAAGAAACATGAACCGATTTGGAGCAGGAGAGAAATACCGCGTGCGTCGAATTGCTGTCGAGTCGAAAGTGTCCCACAGTTGCAGGATTAAATAGAGAACTAGACAGACACAGGCTAACACATTCTACAGCAGCGTGTCTTACTAGCAGTACTTTAGCACCATCTTCAACGCTTAGAAGAAACAGGGCCTTAAGAATGTTTGGTCCTCGTGATCCGTAAAAATCCAGTATTATCTACCCCACTCCCTTTCATCAGAGGGTTGCGAGGCACTAGAACTCCTACACAACCTTGATGTTCACATAAGAACAAACGAAAGCCTTAACATTTCTCCAAAGCTCCTCCCTCATCTCTCACGTTGCGACGAACTTTCACAAAGTCAGTAAACATTCAAGAAGGAGGTTAAATATAGTAGTAGTGGAAGTAACTGACCTGCAAGAGCTATGAATCTTAATCTTCCCAAAGTATCCAAGCAATTCAAAAATCTCCCAACTTTTTCATTTCAAGCCGATTTAGGTTTGAGAAAAACTATGACATTCTCAAAAAACGATGAAAAAGTGTCTTTGACTACGTCCGTACCTTGGTTGTTGATTCCCGCGGCGCTTGCTGCATCTTGTGATTGTGATCCCTCTGCTTGCGCAAGCGAATTGGCTACGGTGCCGCCTGCCGAAGATGAAGTAGACGGATTGCATGCCGTGATGCAGTTGATCGCCATTGTGTGCTAATGCGAAGAAATGATGGAACCGAGATGATTGACTCGTTCACTTTTGATATATATGTTCCAGGGCGCGGGGCGACGGCCCCCCCCCTAGCGGGGGGGGGGGCGGGCGCCCTGGACCCCTTTTTAAGGCCTCTGTCGGGGGGGGAAGGCCTCAAAAGCCCCCCTCCCTGTCCCCTTCCAGGTGCTTGGGGTCCCCGAGAGGCCTCAGACGTAGGTGGAAGGCCTCAAGAGGGCCGCAAGGGGGGCCGCCTCCGCTTCCTCCTAGCTGCTTGGCTGTCCCGCAGAGGCCTCCGACGTAGGTGGAAGGCCTCAAGGGGGGCCAAGGGGCTCGCTGCCTCCTTCTCGTTTGCATGTACCC